>CAUYSK010021954.1:0-39788 GCA_963575035.1 Avahi laniger | reverse complement strand
TTTTTTCTATATATTTTTAACTGTCCAATTAATTTCTTTCTATTTTTGGTAGAGACGGGGTCTCGCTCTTGCTCAGGCTGGTTTCGAACTCCTGAGCTCAAACAATCCGCCCACCTCGGCCTCCCAGAGAGCTAGGATTACAGGCGTGAGCCACTGCGCCGGGCCCCATTTTTCAGTTTTATGTGTGCAGTTTAAGGAATTTTGAAAAATGTATCACACCAGGTAAACACCACCACAATAAAGATTAGAACAATTTTATCACCCCAAAACTCCCTTGAGCCACTTTTAATCATTTCTTTCTCCCATCCCCAATAACCATTGATCTGTTTTCTGTCACTATAGTTTTGCCTTTTCTAGAATTTTATATGATTGCTATCATACAGTTTTTAGGCTTTTGGTTTGGTTTCTTTCATGTAACTTAATGATTTTGAGATTCATCTATGTTATTTTGTATATATAGGCCATTTCTTTAGGATTCCATCATATGCATATACAGATACCAAATTTATTCATTTAACAATTGATGGACATTTGTTTTTGCTTTTGTTTTCCAGGGTTTGGTTATTACACATAAAGCTTCTATGAATATTTGTGTACAAATCTTTATGTGGGCATATGTTTTCATTTCTTTTGATTGAATAGCTAGGAGTAAGTTTCTTGGGTCATATTAATAACATATGTTTAACTTTAAAAGACACTGCAAACTATTTTCCAAAATGGGTGTACCATTTTGTATTCCTTTCAGCTATGTATAAGCCTTCTAGTTACTCCACATCTTTGCTAACTTCCGGTAGTAACAGTCTTTTTAATTTTAGCCATTCTGGTGGTATCTTATTGTGCTTATAATTTTCATTTCCCTAATGACTAGAAATGTTGATCATCTGTTCATGTATTTGTTATTCATTTATCTTCTTTGGTGAAATGTCTGTTCATATTTGACCCATTTTACAATTTCTTTTTGAGTTGTAAGAGTTCCTTATATATTCTTAATAAAAGTTTTTTATTAGATATTTTCTCCCAGTCTGTGGCTTGCCTTTTCATTTTCCGAATAATGTTTTCTACCTTTGTTGAAAATCAATTGACAATTTATGTCTATATGATTCATTTCTGGACTTTCTTCTGTTAATCTACACATGTCTATTCTTAAGCCAATACCATACTGTTTTGATTGCTGTAGCTTTATAATGAGTCTTGAAGTTAGGTAGTGTAAGTCTTTGAGTTTTATTATTTTTGAAAATTATATTGCCTCCATGGTAGACCTATTGGCTCCAGGTTCTTTGCATTTCCATGTAAATGTTGGGACTTTAAGTTCTTTGGGTATAGGAACTATGTCTAGTCTTTTTACCGTCAACCCACAGTGCCTAGCACATTACCTGCAAAGGTACATTTCCATACTTGTTGAATGATCAGTTAATGAGTATTGATTGAATCAGTAGGATTCAACTCATTCAATCCTAGAATCTTAGAGCTGGAAGATGACTTACAGGGACACTAAGATGAAGATTAAGTGTAACCACCTCATTAAACATATGGTAAAACTGAGGCCCAGATAGACTGAATGACTTTCCTAAGGCAAGTAGAGGCAGTTAGAACCAGAACTCAAGTCTTTGACCTACCTACCTCTAAATCAGGCACTGGGCCTACCTGGGTTGGTGTGTCTGTAGAACTCTATTGTTGTACCAGAGATAGGATTTCATTTTGCCTTTACCACCAGCACTCATCAATAATGTGCCAGGTCATGGGGATACAGAGAGGAATGGAGCCTGGTACTTACATGTTCATGGTGTATCAGGATCTACTTTTGTACTTTTCACTGAAAGTGCCCCAGACAAGGCCCCGATGTGTGTGGGGCCTAAGAAATATGCCTAAAGGAGACCTTAGCCATCTGTGTTTTAGTGGCAGACCTAAGGCAAGTTAGTACCTGAGTGAATGTGATCAAAGACTCCAGAGGCAAAAGCGACAAGGCCAAGGACAAAATTCTTGCAAAGTAAATAGCCTACACATGACAAGTGCTGCCATCTGCACACCTGTATTGGAAGACTTGCCAGTACAGACACTTTGACTTTTTAATGGATTGCCATGAAATTGACAAATTAGGAGGGGAGGAAATTGCATCTCTAAAAGCCTGTAGTTCATCATTCTCCTTGGAATGACTCAGCTCCTTCTTTCTTTCAAGCTGTAATTTCAGTTTCTTTTTCTAATAGACACATTGGTATTTTTGTGCTTATTTCTAAACTTACTGCCTACTGAAGATTTTCTTGAAGGGAAATAGAGAAATTAGAAGATATAATTCGAAAAGTAGCTTTTATGTGAATCGACTCAACCAATGTTAAGATTTAGGCAATGCCTTCTAGTGGAACATTTCTAAATTTTAATCAGCTATGAATAATTGCTACCATTTTGCTATGATAAAGGCAATTTTTCATTCTTTTAAAATACTTTTAGCCATAATTATTACATATTATTAAAAACAAATGTTAATTATATTTGAAAGCATTAAAACACATGCCATGTGTTCTTTATCAAAGAAAATGTGTTTTCCTAATATTATGTATTTGTACCTCAAGTAAACAAAATTAGGTTAATAATTTAATAAATGTTTATGAACTTAGCTCAAGAACTAGAAATTACCAGTAACATAATTACTGCTGTCTATCCTATTTTTCTCCCTTTTTTACAGCAGTAACCACCATCCTAATTTTTTTTATTAATCATTACCTTTCTTGCTTTATTTTTTAAAGCTGTATCACTCACTCATACACACATTTGCCTAAACAATGTATTATTTAGTTTTGCATGTTTCTGAAGTTTATAAAATGGTATCGTACTTCATATAGTCTTCTAGGGTTTGCCTTTTTCCCACCCTATTGACATATTTTTCATTCATTTTTACTGTGATATGATATGGCAACTATATCACATTTTATTTAATTGTCATTTTATCAATAGTCTTTGATGTTGTTTCTAGAGTTTTGCTATTACAAATATTTATGCTATGAATATTCTTGAACATGTCTCCTGATATATATGTGCACTACTTTCTTTCAGATGTATATGTAGAATTGCTAAATTATAAGGTATGTCAATGTTCAGCTTTACAAGCTACTGTCAAATTATTTTCCAAAGTGATTGTGTCAATTTAGAATTATACTACCCAAGTATAAGTGATTCCATTATCCATATATTGTTAGTTCTGCTATAACACACTTGTGTCCTAAAAACCACCACACTATTTTAAATCACCTAATAAAAAACACAGGGCTTATAAGAAAAATGGGGTTGGGGAAAAACTCTCAAAAACTTTGTCAGTGGCACATTAAAAAGAGTAGCACAATTTTACACAAGTTAAATGGCTAAGAAGTGCATAAATATCACAACAAATATAACCCTTTACCTTGAAAAAGTTTGCTTGTGGAAGTAGATGTTGGAAGGGCTGCAGCTTGTTAAGTTATTGTGTAGTGATGGAAGGAGGGTTATCCGAAACTGGACGGAACATTATAACACCAAATGTGCGTGGATGTGGCTCCAAACACTCTGGTGAAAGCTGGTAGACGTTAAAGGTGTGCTTTATGTATTCCTATGCAGCTTGTTCACCTGGGTACAGTTTATGCATTTCACTGGTACTCCTTGGGGTGGAGTTGTGCATAATCAAATGCAAAATTTGCATTATGTACAAATTTTTCCTTAACATATCAATTACATTAGAACAAACTCGCATTTACGCAACAAATATTACAGCAGAACTAACTGTATTATTCAACACTTGACTTGTCAACTTTTTTTTAATTCAGTAGATTTAGGGGATACAAGTGGTTTTTGGTTACAGGGATGAATTGTATAGCACTGAATTCTAGGCTTTTACCATACCCATCACCTGAATAGTATACATTGTACCCAATAGGTAATTTTTCATTACTCACCTCCCTCCCCCTTCTGAGTCTCTAATGTCTATTGTACCACTCTGTATGGCCCTGTGTACCCATAGCTTAGCTTCCACTTATAAACAAGAACATGTGGCATTTATTTTCCTGTTCCTGAGTTACTTCACTTAGGCTAATGTCCTCCAGTTCCATCCAAGTTGCTGCAAAACACATTATTTCATTCTTTTTTATGGCTGAGTAGTAGTATTCCACAGTATAGATATACCGCGTTTTCTTTTATACACCTCTTGGTTGATGGGTACTTAGGTTAATTCCGTATCTTTGCGATTGTGAATTATGTTATGATAAACATACAATTGGAGATTTTTTTTGATATAGTGACTTCTTTTCCTTTGGGTAGATACCCAGTAGTGGGTTGCAGGATTGAATGGTAGATCTACTTTGAATTCTTTGAAAAATATCCATACTGATCTCCATAGAGGTTGTCCTAATTTACATTCTCACCAACAGTGTGTAACGGCTCCCTTTTCACAGTATCTGCACCAACATCTGTAGTGTTTTGACTTTTTAATAATGGCCATTCTGACTGGGGTAAGGTGTTATCTCATTGTGGTTTTAATTTGCATTTCTCTGATGATTAATGATGTTGAGTATTTCTTCATGTTTGTTGGCCATTCGTATATCTTCTTTTGAAAAATGTCTGTTCATGTTGTTTGTCCACTCTTTAATGGGATTATTTGTTTTTTTTCATACTAACTTGTTTGAGTTCCTTATAGATTCAGGGTTTTAGTCCATTGTCAGATGTATAGTTTGTGAGTATTTTTCCCATTCTGTAGAGTGTCTATTTACTCTTTTGATTATTTCTTTTGTTATGCAGAAACCTTTTAGTTTAATTAAGTTCCATTGATTTATTTTTGGTTTTGTTACATTTGCATTTGGGATCTGGTCTTTGTCTAGGCCAGTGTCCAGAAGAGTTTTTCCTAGATTTTCTTCTAGAATTTTTATGGTTTCAGGGCTTACATTTAAGTCTTTAATCCGTTTTGAGTTCATTTTTACATACAGTAACAGATAAGGCTGGGCGCGGTGGCTCACGCCTGTAATCCTAGCTCTCTGGGAGGCCGAGGCGGGTGGATTGTTTGAGCTCAGGAGTTCGAAACCAGCCTGAGCAAGAGCGAGACCCCATCTCTACTAAAATTAGAAAGAAATCAATTGGACAACTAAAAATATATAGAAAAAATTAGCCGGCCATGGTGGCACATGCCTGTAGTCTCAAGGCAGGAGGATTGCTTGAGCCCAGGAGTTTGAGGTTGCTGTGAGCTAGGATGATGCCACGGCACTCTAGCCCAGACAAGAGAGTGAGATTCTGTCACAAAAAAAAAAAAAAAAAGAGATAAGAATCCAGCTTCATTCTTCTACACGTGGCTATCCAATTTTCCCTGCACCACTTATTGAACAGGGTGTCTTTTCCACAGTGTATGTTTTTGTCTGCTTTGTTAAAGATTGGTTGGTTTTAGGTATTTGGCTTTATTTCTGGATTCTCTATTCTGTTCCATTGATCTATGTGTCTACTTTTATACCAGAGCCATAGTGTTTAGGTTTACTATCGCCTTATAGTATAATTTGAAGTTGGGCGATGTGATGCCTCCAGATTTATTCTTTTTGCTTAAAGATTGCTTTGGCTATTCAGAATTGTACCATAACAATTTTCTATGAAAAATTACATTCGTATTTTAATAGGAATTACACTGAATCTTTAGATTGTTTTGGACAATATGGTCATTTTACCAATATTGGTTCTTCCAATCCATAAGCATGAGATGTTTTTCCATTTGTTTGTGTTACCTATGATTTCTTTCATCAGTGTTTTATAGTTCTCCTCGTAGACAGCTTTTACCGCCTTTGTTAAGTATATTCCTAGGTGTTTTTTTTTTTTTTTTGCAGTTATTGTAAATGGGATTGGGTTCTTAATTCGATTCTCAGCTTGGTCATTTATTGGTGTATATCAGTGCTATTTATTTGTGTACATTGATTTTGTAAACTGAGACTTTACTGAATTAATTTATCAAATATAGGAGGGTATTGGAGGAGTCTTATAGGGTTTTCCAGGTATAAAATCATATCATTGTTAAACAGAGATAGCTTGACTTCCTCTTTTCCAATTTGGATGCCCTTTATATCTTGCTCTTGCCTGATTACACTAGCTAGGACTTCTAGGACTATGTTGAATAGAAGTGGTGACAGTGGGCACCCTTGTCTTGTTCCAATTCTCAAGGAAAATGCTTTCAACTTTTCCCTATTTGGTATGACGTTGACTATGGGTTTCTCATATATGGCTTGTATCAATTTGAGGTATGTTTCTTTTATGTCTAGTTTGTTGAGAGTTTTTTTTTTTTCATGAAGGGAGGCTGGATTTTATTGAATGCTTTTTCTGCGTCTATTGAAATGATCAAATGGTTTTTGTTTTTAATTCTGTTTATGTGGTGACTCACATGTATTGACTTGTGTTTGCTGAACCATCCTTGTATTCCCCTGCCCCGTTTCTATTGCCAACCAGATAAATATAAAATTGTGTCTTATTGAGGTCTTGACTTGCATGTCTCTGTGATTCTAACAAGATTGATCATCTTTCCTTTTTGTTTATTGGTCAAATGTGTTTCTTCTTCAGTACCTTACCTGTTCCTATACTGTGTCTATTTTTTCAACTGGTTTCTTTGTCTTTTCTATAAGAGATCTTATGTATACTTATGATACTAATTTGTTGTGGTTAAATATGTTGCAAAAACCTTCTCTGATTTTGTAGCTTTGTCTTTTTACTTTCTTTAAGTGGCCTTTTGATAAATAGAAATGCTTAGTTTTAATGTAGTCATTCTTATTAATCTTATCTTTTTGACTCATATTTTCTTGTTTAAGAAATCCTTTCCTCTCCATCACCTATGTATCTTTTAAAGTTTAAAATGTTTACTTTCTATTAAAATCTTAATCCATTTTTAGTTGATTTCTATGAATGATATGAGATAGAGATTCATTTTTTCTTGTCTTTTACGTAGAACTAACTCCGCCTATCAAATTGTCACTCCTTTTTCTAGTGATCTGTCATGTCATCTCCATCATATACCAAATTTTTTAAAAGTACCTCGTTGGGGCTTTTTATTTTTTGTTAGTAGTCAGTTTGTCTAATCTTAATTCAATACTGTGATATCTTAATTATTAAATTTTTTTTCACAAAATCTTTATACCTGGTAGGGATACTCCTCTTTTCTTATGCTTTTTTTTTTTTTGGTAATATTTTTAAATAAACATAACAAAATTCACCATTTTAACCATTTTTAAGTATGTGATTCAGTGACATTAAGTACATTTATAATGTTGTATATCCATCAACACTGTCTATTTCCAGAACTTCATCACGCTAAACACCTAAACCTATTGCTTATTGTACCCATTAAGCAATAACTCCCTGTTTCTCCCTCCATCTAGCCCTTGGTAACCTGTAATCCACTTTCTGTCTCTACAAATTTGTCTATTCTAGTTATTTTGTATAAGTGGATTCATACAATAGTTGTCTTTTTTTGTGTCTTGCTTATTTCATTTAGTGTAATGTTTCTAAGGTTCATTCATGTTATAGCATGTATAAGAACTTCATTCCTTTTTATGGCTAATAAATATTCTAGTGTTATGTCTATGCCACATTTTGTTTATCCCTTCATCTGTTGATGGACACTTGGGTCATTTCCACCTTTAAGCTATCATGAATAATGCTCCCCTGAACATTGGTCTACAAGTATCTGTTTGAGTCCCTGCTCCCTTGCTCCTTAGAGGCTGTTAAATCAGGATATAGGGGTGCAGAGTCAGGTTGTGAAGATGTCGAAGGAGTAATTTGTTCTAAGGTAGCCACCTAGTTTCTTAGTTCCTCTAGTCGGGAGAGATTGAGCTCTGTGGAGGAAATTGGTGCTATGGAGGCAACTTCAGGTTCAACCAGGAGGACAGCTGCCTAGTTGATGTCCCCATAGCTTGATATCTGGTTTGAATTTCTTTAGTGTTCACCCCATTAATCTCTTCTTTGGGAAACCTGGTTTTAATAGCTCTCATGCCCATCATTCTGTCCATTGTACAGCCAGTCCGAAGCAGCTATAGCCTTCAGGCTTTAAACAACTTCTTCCATGGGATTTTACCAACTTCGGAGAAGTCTCTAGATTGGCTATTATGTAATGATCGATAAAGGAATCCAAAGTAGCAAATCTTGTTGTGGGACAGAATTCTGCCCCAGCTGAATAGTCTGCATGAAGCACGGGATCACGTGTGAGACAGCCTAGTTGCTACCATTTACCTTCTCAATCCCTCGTCACATGGATGTATCAACCAGTCTCTAACAGCTCCCTAGTGTGTCGATCAAAACAGTCCCAGATTTCCTTCTTTCTCTTCTTGCTGCAGTTCTACATCTTGTTACTCTAAGCAAGGATATGTTACTCTCCAGAAATAGTTCTAATATGGGTGCTAAAACAGGGTACAAGTGTGCTTTCTTCTCTGATGGGAGCCCAGGGGACTTTTCTAGTCCCCTATCCTGTAGGAGAACAAGCAAATCCACAGCATAATTGGGCATCTTGTTTCAATCATACTAGCCTCTACCTATTTACTCAATTCATATATATTAGTAGATAGGACAGTTATTCCTGCCTTATTCCTCCCTTCACCAACCACTTGGGTGAGAACATTTGCTCTCGGTTTCCAAAAGATATCCTCCTGTCCCTGAACCCAAGCCATAGGATCCTTGCCTTTTCTTCCCATAAGTCTGTGTCTGTCTTGGCATCCTGCTCACTCTTCCAATTTTGTCATGGAAGTAACCCAACCTTGCCACAACTCTATAGACACCCAAAATAGATAACAAGACTCAATGGGCCCAAGAAAGACAGTTTATTACTCAGAGTAGAGCAAACAGCAGGTATATGATCATGGTAGCACTGGTTTTCCTGCCCTCCAGTAGTTTGGGGCAACTCAATGGATCAGGTCTTTGCTACACATGCACTGGATTGTGCTGCAATTGAAGAATCCAAGGCCAAAAGCTCAGTATCTTTTGTAGTAAGCAATACACAAGCCAGCCTTCTGTCCCAGGAAGTGATAAATTGCATGATAGTCATGCTATGGTCATGTGACCTATTTAATTGCCTATGTGACTAGCTATAGAAATAGATCAGGACCAGATTATTAAATCTTACGGTTTGGCACACAACAGGATACACACAGCAGTTCAGTACCCATGGTAGACTGCTTTGCCCAACATTTTGTCAGAAAATATTTTTATTTCAGCTTTAGTTTTAAGACTGTTTTTACTTGGTGTAAAATTATAGGATGACAGTTATTTTCTTTTAGCACTTTAAAAATGTTATTCCCAGTGTGGAGATTCCTCAAAGAAATAAATGTAGATGTATCCAATCCAACTGCTGGGTATCTACCCAAAAGAAATGAAGTGATTTAATCAAAAAGACACCTGCACTGCTTATCACAGCACAATTCACAATTGCAAAGATGTGGAATCAACCTAAGTGCCTTTCAATTCATGAGCAGATAAAGAAAATGTGGTATATATACCATGGAGTACTACTTACCCATATAAAGGAACAAAATAAAGTCATTTGCAGTAACATGGAATGAACTGGAGCCCGTTATCCTAAGTGAAATGTCTCAGGAATGGAAAAACAAACTCCACATGTTCTCACTAATTAGTGGGAGCTAATAGATGGGCACACATAGGTACAAAATGATGTAAAGGACATGAGAAAACCAAGAATGGGAGAGAAGGGAAGGGGGGTGTTGGATGAAAACTTACCTATTGGTAAACTTACCTATTCTGGTGATGGGCATACCAAAAACCCCAACTTAAGCATTATACAAGATATTCATGTAAAAAAAAAACAACAAAACACTTGTACTACCTTAATTAATATTTTGAAATAAAAAATAAAAAAAAAGCGTAAAAATGTTATTCCACAGTCTTCTGGCTTCCATTGTTTTGGTTGAGAATCCATCAGTCCTTCTGCAGTTGCTCTCTGCCCAGTCAAAGCTCAAATTCCCAGCCTCTTGCCCTGTGGATTCACGGCTTCTTTCCACACACACGGGTATGGCAAATACCTCCTGGGGACAGAGGGAATAGGCAGCAGCACATAAGTTTACTTCTTCACAGTTGTCTCCTCTCTGGAATCTGAGCCCCTTGGTCCTTGTTTCTAAACTTTGCCCTTTCAGACCACAGGATTGTACTGGCTTTCCACTGTTTCTACTCCCAGGATGGTTACCTGTATGATACTACTTCCCTTAACTCTGCCCACATCTTTGTAAACAGTCCTTTATTAAACTTTCTTTAGTTAACTCTTTTGGGTTATGCCCTCTATTTCCTGCTGGGTCACATATGCAACATGTTTCTTTAATGTAGGACTACTGATATCTTTTAAAATATTTATGTGTCTCGTGAGTTTTGAAGAAGGGTCCTAGAATATGTGTCTCTCAGCATTTTGGGACTGGGTTTTTTGAAACCTTGTCTTTAGAAATAGTATTACACGAATGTGGACTTAATGCTAAATGGCTGGGTGACTTCTTAGAGTCTATAAACAGCAGTCAACAGAAGACTCCCAACCTGCCTAATGAAGGCTCTGGTACCTAAGTCTTTCTTATCTCTCTTGCTGGTTTCTCCTCAAAGACTTGCTGCTCTAGTAGAGTTTCAAAGTGTAGACTAGCAGTTACCAGCATGAAATTTGGAGATAGACAGATCTATGTTCAAGTCTTTGCTCTGCTATATCTCTTTGGTAAGTTACTTAATCTTCCTGAGATTGTTTCCTCACTTGTAAAATTTCATTCATTGGACAAGTAGGTACTCAAGTATTAGCTTCCTTCTTACTTTCTTCTCTCTTAATGACAGCCAATTTAAATCATTTAAGGAAAGTCAAGTTAGACATTCCTTTCTGCCTTCTCACGCAGAACTTTAAAGGAAATATGAAATTGACTGTAAAATTGTCAGCCCATACATATCCTTTAAACTCAATTTTAAGTTTAAAAATTTGTTCTTAAAATTCTGGCTTTTGATTTATATTATGAATGTTATACTGTACTTCTTCCAATACAACTTAATACATTGACTTTTATTTAGTTAAAAATAAATTCCTATAGCATTAATATTATTTTAGTATAGTTTTTTTAAATAAATGTTTTAAGTATAGGGAAAAATAACTTCGACTTTTATTCTTTTGCAGCTCTTTCTTTTCCCCTTTTGGGCAAGTGAGAGTAGTGATCAAGATAAATACAGCTGATGATTCCTCCAAAGTGGAGCCTTGTCCATCTAAATCATAATTTTAAAGATTTTAGTGATTTTTCCATAGTGCCTGATTGCTCCAAATATCTATTAATAGTTACCCTTTGTCATGAAGGCAGACTTGACAACAAAAACCCTATTTTCCTTAAGCACCCAAATAGAATTGTTCTCCACATACACACCACCAACAAGGTCAGAAGTCGCATGTCATTCCAAGTCTATCCATCCTAGCTCTCCATTGTCTTTAGTCAAAATGCACACTCTTCGGAATCTAACTTCCTTTCATATCAGCTGCTGGGAAAAGCTGACATGCTACCACACTTTCTGCTTACGAAACTCAGGATTTACTTTGCCAACTAAGGAAACTTATTTGTAGAGGTGAGGCATTCTTATAATTGTAAGTGCATATTTCTTCTTAAACCATAAGGGCTTTTGTGCTGGGGAAGCTTAAGATATAATATGAAAAAATAAAATGAGAGGTATTGAGGTTTGAGTACACCAGTGAAAGTCCTTAGAACTTTTCTTCCAGTAAAATAAAACAATAAAATCAGCACACTAAAGACAACACTAATGAAGTTTTATACATCTTAAATTAATAATGGATACTGTGCAATTACTTTCCATTTGCCGCTCTTTTCTCCAGAAACTTATAAGTCATTTTCACTTTAATGAAGATAATATGCAAACTCAGCAGTATCTATATGATGTTGGGCAAATTAGCAAGAGGCATTTTTTTCCTGTTCTCTTTCCAAAAGTTAAATGTTTTTCAGATTCATTATAATTAACTGAATCATGAATGAAAATTAATGCTGATTTTTTTCCTAGAAGCTGTAACTTTAGAGATACAGAATAACTTTGGATGCTTGAAATGATAAAATCTTGGTGACTTTTATCCATTTTATCCAATGCTGCTGAGTAGGCATAGCAGTTTGTCAACTTATATAAAATTATAGTATGCTTATGTTTATTTCTGCACTTTTTTTGGGCAAGCTTGAAAATTTCTGTCACGGTATATTTAACTTGTGTTGGTATTCTCAGATGGTGGATTTGGGAATGGAATGGGGGTAAACGAATAATGAAGAGCTGTGGTGATCTTTCCAATGAACAACTAAGAAAGAGAAAGTTGAAGCTAAGAAAGTCTGAGACTTAGATCTAGTGAATAACTCTAAGGATATAACTGTCTGTCAAGTTAGTTTACTTCTTTCTATCCCTACGGACTGTCATCTTCCTAAATTAGGCAGCCATTGCTTCCTCTTGGACCTGGTTTCTCTGCTTTCAATCTTGGCCCATTCAATCCATTTTCATGCAGTATCTAAAGTTATCTTTCTAAAATACAAATCATTCTGTCAATCTCTTGTCTAAAGTCCTTCAACATTTCTTCATTGCTCTCAGGAAAAGGTCCAAGTTCTTTAACATGACTTACATAGGCTTAATGGTCTGGGTCCTGTGTGCCTTATCTCTAAATACTTCCTCATTACAAGATTATTCTAATATTACTACATTTAATGTTGCTGTTATTATTGTTGTTTGCCATGTGTACTCTCAGTTCTTCCTCTGACCTACTCTTTTCTTTTCTAATTTCTATTTTTCCTTCGGGTCCCAGTTGAGCCACTGCTACCTCTGGTGTCTTCCTGGCCACTCCCAACCAAGCTGAGTTTAAGTTCCTTTTTAATCCCACTCCCAAATGCTCCCACCACAATGCACATCACCCTGTGTGGATAATTGCCACGATTATTAGATTGTATTCCCCACCAGGTTGGAAATTCCATGAAATCCCAGGCCATGCTTGTCTTGGTCACTGTTGCATCCTCAATGCCTGTGGTCCCCAACCCCTGGGCTGCGGCCCTGTACCATTGGTGGCCTGTTAGGAACCAGGCCATACAGCAGGAGGTGAGCTGCCAGGGAAGCTTCATCTGTATTTACAGCTGCTCCCCATTGCTCGCATCATCACGTGAGCTCTGCCTTCCTCTCCCTGTCCCCCGCCGCTGATCCCCCAGAGTCTGTAGAAAAATTGTCTTCCGTGAAACCTATTCTTGGTGCCAAAAAATTTGGGGACTGCTGCATGACTAGCAGAATGCCTGGCATGAAGAAGGTGCCTAGTATTTATTTGGTAAATAATCGAATGAATGAAGGAGCTTGTATTGCTGTGACCCAAAGCCTTTGCCATCTCAAATCCCCAAGTTATTTTGTACCGAGATCACTATAAGACCCAAGAGGCAAAACTCAGGGCAGGAATAGGTAACCCTGACTCATCAAATCTAAAACCTAGGACGCCCCTATGTTGAGGACTAGGCTTGAGAAACAGTGATTCTCAGGATGCAGAGTATCTACTGTGAAGCAAAGTAGATTCCTAAATATTGTGTTGAAACTCTGGGGAAAGGAGATCCTAGAACATATAACCACGCAGGAAAAAGGTAAGTGGAAAATAATAGTATAGTTTCCGTTTCTACTAATTTATGATGTGTAAAATTCAATTAATTATGTCTATATTGTTTTATTTTAGAAAATACAAGAGGGGTTTTTTTTGGTTCACAAAATCTTAATGTTTTTCAATCCCAAATTCCCTGGAGATGTTAAGGAACTGAACCTCATGGAGGTCTACAGTACTTCTTAATTCCATAAATATAGAGCTTTAGCTTTGACCAGGATGACTCCAAGCCATAAACAGTACATGCTATCTGCCCATCCTTCCTGCAAACACTGGAGGGCAGTGCAAAAGCAGGCTTATTGTTCCTGGACTTCTTTTTATCTCTTCCAAGGTGTCATAAAAACTTCTACTCCTGCCCTGCTAACTGCTGCATTTTCTGTTCCTAGTATCAGTTCCCTATTCTTCTAATTATCCCCAATAGAAATGGCACAAATTAGTGAAATTGAAATCCTATAATTTTGTATTGTTCCCCAAAATAATACATAAATAAATTTACACATATCAAAATTGTACAAGAGAAGAACTAAGATTTATGGCAATGTTACTGAAATGCAGTAATCCTTCACTTTTTGGAAGTTGTGGATTTTTTGAGAATCTGATGAGAGTTATGGATCGAATGATACATGTATACACTCATAATTTTACATGCAATTTCAGAGGGCTCATGAACTATAAATTAAGGATCTCTGCTGAAATATGTTTACTAAGGACTCTGCTAAGTTCTGAGATTTGAGTACTGGAAGATGAGAAGTATTAGAGATGCTTATGCCTGTGAAATAAATTTGCAAAGACTACACCTCATCACAGAGTTTGATTATGAGCTTTGACATGTACTTTATTAATTTATGACACTGTCGGCCCAAAGGCTATTAGGGAGTGCACCACAGGGTCATTTGGTATTTGCTGAGAGTAGTTTAAGACCATTAGCTTTCTAATGAAAATATATGGATGTACAATTAGAAAAATGAGAACTAACTGAATTTAGCTAAAAGGGGGAAGAGTATATGCTTTAAATTAATATTTCCAAAATGCCAGGACTTTTTATAAAAATATATAGCATTGTCCTCCCTCTCCATCTCACCTTGTGCCACCTCTGGCTCTATCCCCACTGCACAATTCTAATATATTCTCCAATGACCAGGGGGATTCTGGGCTGTGGATAGCTGGAGCTGTGTTGAAGGAACCTCAGGAAACTCAGAAGAGGGACAATGCTTAGTGGGTATTAATGCTGATGGCTACCCTACGGCCATGCAAGGTGCAAAAGCCACCCCTTCAACTAGCAGGGGGCACAGTGGATCTCCAGGTGCTTACCTGAAGGAGAGGGAATTAGGAGACATAAATTGGGGCCCAAGAGGAATTAGTGAGCTGTCTTCTAGTCAGTGACCCTCGGGGTTTGTGTCAGACTCTAAGGGAAGGGGCTAATTTTCAGTGTGGCTCATTTTCAAGATTAAAATCACCAGAACTTCTCAAACCATGGACGTACTGTGCATTCATTAGCCACATCGTTCCCAAACGTTTCATTGATATTTCAAGTTGTCTGCGCTGCATTGGTTCCACAATAGAACACATATTCGAAAATAACACAAATTTTTGACTTATCCATGTTTCACGAAAATTACTCTAAAAAACATCTGAAAGATAATCACAAGCCAAAACATGACTCTGAGAGAATGAGGATGTACCTTCACAGTAAAAATAAAACAAGAAGTGTCAAAGTGAAATGTCAGAGATATCATCTGTCAAACTTAGTACTTAAGGAAATTGGACATTTCATACTTAATAACCTATGTTATTTGAGGTCCAAAAAGCCCAAGCCTGGTGGCTGACCAGAAGCCAAGAATGTCATGATTTATGCCACCTCATAAATTCATCAACAAATGTGGAAGGATCATAGACTTTAGAGACAGAACAGGGATAAATCTCACATCTGTCACTTATTATTTATGTGATTTTGTTAGGTCTGTGTGGATGTTCCCTGGTCCCCCGGTTCCCAGTGTCAAGAATGAGTGCTGGTACCGAGTGGAGCCAATGACGGAGTGATCATAAATGGGAAGCAATCTCACACACAACATTTAATGCAAAGCAAAAGTATGTCTCAGAGGGAGAGACGGGTCGTTCTTCACAGGTGGAGAAGACCCGGAAGTCTGGGCGCGCACTGTCTTTTAGATGCTCACTAGTTTGTCCCGCCTTTCTCCTGGCAGGATTGGTTACCGTTTCCTGCTTTTGGGGTGATTGACAGGTTGGGATTACATAACAGATTATATAACAGATTACATAAAAGGTTAGTTTATATAACAGTTTCCTTACTACACATGTGTCCTCCCAGAATCCTTCATAAAAATTCCACCCATTATGTAGATGGTAACGAGTCCCAGGTCAGTTAAAGGTCCACTAGGCGCTCCTTACTGTGTGTATTCACGCCAGGAAATAGTTCCTAGCCATGCTTTGGTTCCTAGCTACAATTAGGTTCCTGCTCTCCACCCTTAGCCACTTCCCTGCCACCTGTTTGTCCTCCTTTTGACCTAACAATCTGGAGCTAATTTCTTAATTTCACTTTGCTGCAGTTTTCTCGTTTATCTGATGAGAATAATGTTATCCAATGGGCTGGATTATGGAGTAATGCTATTAGAGATGCTAGCATAGTTCTTGGAATACAGATTTCATTCCCTTCACTATTTAATCACCATTTATGGGGCCATGAAGCAGAGTATTTCCTGCTTTGATCTTGTTTTGACAATATAGTTGTAAAGGAGACACTGAACATACACTTTCAAACCTGAAAAAGTAACAAAATGTTTCACCAATGCAAAATGTCAAACATGAAGAACATCATAATAATTGATAGCAGGAGAGCACAGCAAATTATTTAAAAAAGCTAAAGTATTCATTTTGCCTAAATCTAATAAAATGCCATTTTATTAAATTACATTTTTATTCATGTAAGACAAATGCTGTTTTATTGTTAAAGAAGCTAGGAAAATATAAATAAAACATTTACAAAATAAAATAAAGCAAAATTACAGTTTAGTTCTGATGTCTCCAAACCTGTTTTGAAGAAAAAAAAATCTCTGAGCCTATTTTGGATCCTTATTAAATCAACGTCTATGGAACTGCTACGGGGCCCTCCACCTGTGGGCTTAATGCCCCCTGAATGGTATTCTTCGTCCACTTCCTCCCCACTAAAGCCTGCCCTTAGGAAAAGGAAAAGAAAGGATCTGACATTCAATTCCAGTAAATCTGGGTTAGTGAACTGAGAGCCAAGAGGAAGCTTAACTCCAAACTGATCTCTTGCATCTACCCAGGGTGCCGCAGCCAGGCAGAGCCTGCTCCTTCCTCAAAAGAGAATCTGTCTCCACTTGCTTACCAAAATATGGATACTTCTTTTTTATTGTTAGAGGTACCTTTGAAAAATGCAAATGCCTCTTGGGATAGGGAACTGAAACTCATGATAAAAGTTAAATGACTAAAATTAGTTACATTCTTGGCAGTAACTTTGCTAGGCATGAGGAAGGTGAGGTACAAAAAGAGCATAGAATATGGAGAGAGAGGCAGAGAGAGGAGGAAAGGGTGCAAGAGTCAGTAGGAGCTCAAAAGACAATCTCCTCTGGTTGTGGTTTTAAACTAGAACCTGGAGCTTTGAAACTTTTTAGTTCTAGAAATAGACTATGATTTTAAAAAGAGCCCCCCCCGCGCCACACACACACACACACACACACACACACACACACACACACACGAAGAGACACAAAATGTACGTCCCATATCCACTTAAGTGGTGGTTTGCAGCTATTTAACTAACATGCTTGGTATTGACTTCAGGGTCCATTATGGGCACCAAGGCAGCAGGCTGGATTATTTTTTTTTGACAGTTTGATTTTCAAGACTTTCCCATAGCTTTTAGTACTTTTTTTGGATTCATCTTCATTAAGGATTTTAAAAGCAAAGGTCTTTGCTTACATTGAAAGTGCTGCTTTTTCTATCATCATGGCTCCTTGCTAATGGGTTTCTGAATTCCATTTTCATTATTTTATTTTTATAGAACTCTATTATATTTGCCTTTGTAATATGTACAATCTATTGGCTACATATAACTAGGCTTTAAATACTTTTCCTGTTTACCATTAATAAAAAATATTCAGTGATTCATTTGCCTTGCAGAATAAACCATTACCTTGTCTGTGCCCAACAGAAAAATGACATGTATTATCTCCGGATTATGCTTAGTAGCTATTTTGCTCTGATCTCTCTCTTTTTCTCTCCACTAGTCAAGATTTCATGTTCTTTGGTTACAGAGAAGAAACAGAGTGGTAAGGCTACTTAGACTTTATAAATTTAATAGTAATCATTTACCTACTTAAAAATAGTAACATAACACTTGACAGTTTACTGAGGATCTTCACTTATGTTATCTGGTTTGATTCCTGAAGGGTTACAGATGTGATCTATACAAGTTCATGATTAGTAAGCAACTGAGGCCACCCCTCCTTTCCTTTAATCGGGCTCAAGTGCTTTCCATCTGAAGGACCAAATCTGTTTCTCGGTCCCACATTCCCTTTTAGTTACGACACTTTTCTCCCTTTCAGAGTTAAGCCACTTGAGAGTGGTCTGTACATCTTTCCCCACTTCCTCACTTCCCACTCCCTCTTCAGCTCACTGGAATCTGAGGTTGGCATCCCCTTGTATTGGATGGATCCAGTAAAGATAATTGCAACCCTCTGGTTGCTAAGTGCAATGAACACTTTTCTTCTTTTGCTTGATTTCTCTCTCCTCTTTGACATTATTGTTTATCCCTGCCTTCTTACAATGAACCTTTCCCTTGGCTTTTGGGACGTCACCCTCTCCTGGTTTTCTCCTGCCTCTCCGGCAATCTTCAGGCTCTCTTCAGTGACCCCTCTTCCTGTGCTTTTTCCCTAAATGTTGAGATTGCCTCAGGATGCCAGCTTCCACTCACCTCCCTTTCCTTTTTCTTTCCTTTTCTTCTCATTCCAGAGCAATTTTATCCATTTTTCACTGTTTTCTCTATAGGTAGATGACTTTATTAAAAAAAAAGCAATAAAAATGATTACAGATATTTTTAAATATAAACAAAAACAGATGATGGTTTAATAAATTCCCAGGTACCCATCACTCGGCTGCAACAATTACCAGTACTTTGCACATCTGTGTCATCTGTCCTGCCCCATGATGTCATTATACTTGTAAATACTTCAACATACATTTCATGAAGGCTTTTAAAAATCATAACCACCATGCCATTTTTACACCTAAGCAAAATTCACAGTAATTATTTAATGTCATTAAGTAATGACATTAAATTCGGATTCAAACAAGGAGTTGATGATTCTTTTTTTTTTTTTTTTTTTGAGACAGAGTCTCACTTTGTTGCCCTGGCTAGAGTGAGTGCCATGACGTCAGCCTAGCTCACAGCAACCTCACACTCCTGGGCTCAAGCAATCCTACTGTCTCAGCCTCCCAAGTAGCTGGGACTACAGGCATGCGCTACCATGCCCAGCTAATTTTTTCTATATATTTTTAGCTGTCCAATTAATTTATTTTTGGTAGAGACTTGGTCTCGCTCTTGCTCAGGCTGGTCTCGAACTCCTGAGCTCAAACGATCCGCCCCCCTCGGCCTCCCAGAGTGCTAGGATTACAGGCGTGAGCCACCGCGCCCGGCCTGAGTTGATGATTCTTAAATAAGTTCCCATTTCTAGTGTGCCAGCCCAGGCCCCTGTCTAGGGCTCCAAACCCAAGTGTGTACCTCAACCCTGACAGCTCTACTTGGAAGCCTCAAAGGTACTTCAGACTCTTTATAATCTCTAACTTAACTTCCTTTGCCCCCCAGAGCTACTCCTTATGCTTCCTTTCTCAGTAAATGGTACCCCTTGTCCAGCCAATTGTTGATGCCAGAAACCTGGGGTTCATCTTTGATATATCCATCTCACTCACCTCTCAAATCTACTATGTTACTAAATACTGTCAACTCTGTTTCCTGAATATATTTTCAGTCTATCTGTCCTCTCTGCGATTATCTTAGTTCAGGTCATAATTTTTTCCCTGGATTGCTGCAACAACCCCCTAAATGTTTGCCATTTCTAGTCCTGACTCCTCCAAATAGTCTTTCCATTACAGCCAGGGATCTTTCTAACATGTAAGGAGGAGAGACAGCTCATTATTTTCAGGATAAATTATAACTTACAAGGCCTTCAAAAGCTACTGTTTGCTAATATCATCAGCCCCCTTTTTCTCTTTTTCTCCTGATACTGCATGCTCCAACCATATGTTCCCCTAATGTTCCATGTTCTTTCTTACATTGGGCGTATGCATATGCTGCTCCTTCTACTTGGAATGCTCTTTTACTTCCTCTCCCAACACTTTCCCAATTGATTTAAGCCCGACTTGTTTTTATATATTTGCTTAAACAATACTTTAAGGAAATCCTCCCTCACTCCCCAAGCCTGAACGAGGTGCCTGTTCTCTGGGTGACTAGGGTACCTGTAGGTATCCGGTTCTGTCTCCATTTGTAGAATTTATTCCACAGATTTGTAATTGCCTTTTTATTTGCTATCTTCTGTCTCATTAATGGTTGTAGTCTTAGCATCAAGAGTAGTGTCTGGCATAAGACACATATTCAATAAATGTGAGTTGAACAAATAAAGTCTTCTAAGTCCCATGTTGTTTCCAGCATACCACTCTGTTTCTTAGTGTTATAAGTATTGCTATGTGATAGTCATTTGCTCTGGCATCCAGGCTTTAGAAAATTCAGTTGGATTTTCAGAAAATATTAATAGTTGAAACATGAAAATAAAGTAGTGTAAGGTAAAGATTATAAGCTTGTTGCTTCTTAGGGCTTTTGTAATAACTATTCATTGTCCTTAGAATATTGTCCTGCATCTTTACCTAGTTGGCTCCTTGTCGTTTAGACTTAAGTGTAAATGACATCCTCAGAAATGTGTTTTCTGATCATACAGTCTAATGTAGTCACATAGTTACTATCACATGTCCCAATTTTAATTCCTTGCAAAGCACTTACTGTTTCTTGGTTCATTTGTCTTTCTCTCTCTCTTCCCAAAGAGGACAAGAGACTTTGTCTATGCTGTTCATTGCGGTATAATAGGTACTCTATAAATATTTGTTGAATTAACGGAAAGATGAATGAATGAATGAATGCCTGCTATAGAAATCAAGGTGATACGTTCCTAGGACTGGTGGGGGAAAATCCCAAGCCTATTTTCCAAGGAGTAATGTTTTTCAAAAGTAAACAAAGCCTCTGTAGATCCTGTTATTAGTTGGACGTACAGTCTTGTGCGTAATCTTTTCTGTGCTATTCCTAATTTTCCTTCTCCTGAGAGGATGTGGAGAGCTGTTTGATGGATGCTCTCCATTAGACCACCTTGCTTAAGTGAGGTGATAAGCGTGTGCTAATATTAGCAGAACCCAAAGAGAAGCAAGCTCTGGGAGAGGTGTAAATGAATAAGAAAAGTAATCAGGGAAACTTTTGAAAGAAACTTTTTAACAAAAGAGAGAGGCAACAGTTTTCGAACATCAGCTTCAGAAACCCTGTTTGCAGACACTCATTACGAGGCTGATTTAGCCCAAAGAACAGTCAGTGAGGTTAAAGTTAGATTGCTGGCTTTCTCCTCAACACTGCAGTTTTGTGGGACTTTGGATAATAATGATTGTCACTGAGGGAGGGGGAGGAAGGCAGTGAGATGTGAAAGTACATTTCCGGGGAGAGGGCAGAAGCTCTGTTCTCAGAGGCAGGGTAGAACCCATGTCTCTGAGAGTGGGTATGAAGATACGGATTAAACTGTCTTTCCTCCTAACCCCTGTAAATTTAGTCCAAGCACCGTCTTAATTTCACAGCACGCATTTGGTATCCACAATAAACTCACAGTTGGAGCATTTACTTTTGACGCCAGCCCTGAATTGAAACATTTGTTTTATCCATTTCAGTGAAAATTGAGTAAGAATATATGACTCTCCAGCTTCCAGTTTCATGGTTCCTTAATGCCAGTGCTAAGAGAGACTTGCTGAAAAGGGGGAAATGAGCACATCAGAGAATTCTTCATGACGTTAAATATGTTCAGTCTAAAGGACTGTTCTTTATTCCGGAAGGGACCCTTTCGCTGTTAATTTTTTTCTTTTGTGGAGTATGGTGAGAAGTATATTGTAGTTTTTATTTTAGTTTAGTCTTTGTTTAGAAAAAAATTTTTAATTTGTATTTGGGGATTTCAAGAAAGGCCTCTTTGAGAATGAGATTTTCCAGCAGAGACCTGAAGGATGAATAAAAACTGCCAGGTGAGTGGTGTAAGGAAGACCGTTTCAGGTAGAAGGCGCCACATGTGTAAATACAATGAGGCAAGATGGAGATGGACCACTACATTGATTTTTGAATGTTGAACTAGCCTTGCATACCTAAAATAAATTCTACTTGGCCATGGCGTGTAATTCTTTTTATACATTGCTTCATTCAATTTGCTGATATTTTGTTGAGATTGTTACATCTATACTCATTTGGCCTGCAATTTTCTTTTTTTGTATTGTCTTTGTCTGGTTTGGGTATCAGGTTAATACCAGCCTCATAAAATAAGTTGAAAAGTATTCCTTCCTCTTGTATAATACTTCCTGGAAGATGACATGTTAGATTTGTGTTAATTCTTATATGTTCTGTAGAATTTTTTAGTGAAACTATCCAAGCCTGCAGATTTCTTTTTCAGGAGGTTTTTAACTACAAAATCAATTTCTTTGATGGTTATAGGACTATTCAGCCTGTCTATTTCATCTCAGTTAAGTTTTGGTAGTTTGTGTATTTGGGGAATTGGTTCATTTCCTCTAAGTATTGAATTTATGGACATAAAGTTGTTCACAGTAATCTCTCATTATCTTCTTTGGCTTTAAAATATTATAGCAAAATACACATAGCGTGCAATTTACCATTTTAACCATTTTTAAGTGTACAATTCACTAGCAGTTAGTACATTCACAAGACTGTGTAACCATCACCATTATCTAGTTTCAGAATATTTTCATCACCCCAAAAGCAAACCCTATCCCCATTTAAACATGTACTCCCCATTTCCTCCTCCTCTTAGACTCTGGCAATCACAATCTGCTACCTGTGCTAATTTTCCCGCTCTGGATATTTCATAGAAATGAAATCATACACTATGTGGCCTTTTGTGTCTAGCTTCTTTCACTCAGTGTAATGTTTTCAAGATTCATCCATGTCGTAGCATGTATTACACTCTGTTCCTTTTTATGGATGAATAATATTCTATTGTATGTATATCACATTTATCCACTCATTTTTTGGGGGGACATTTGGGTTGTTTCTACCTTTTGACTATTGTGACTAGTGCTGCTATGAGTATTCTTGTACAAATTTTTGTTTGAACACCTGTTTTCACTTTTCTTGGGTATATATTTAAGAGTGGAATTGCTGGGTTGTACGGTAATTCTATGTTTAATTTTTTGAGAAACTACCAAACTGTTTTCTACAGCATCTCCACCATTTTCCATTCCCACTAGCAATGCGTAAGGGTTCTGATTTCTCCACATCCTGGCCAACGCTTTCCATTTATTTTTATAATAGCCATCCTAGTGAGTATGAAGTGGTATCTTGTTGTGGTTTTGATTTGAATTTCCCTGATGACTAATGATGTTGAGCATCTTTTCATATGTTTGTTGGCCATTCATATATCTTTGGAGAAATGTCTGTTCAGGTCCTTTCTCCATTTTAAAATGGAGTTGTTTGTCTTTTTGTTTTTTAGTTATAAGAATATTATATATCCCAGTTACTGGACACTTATCAGATATATGATTTGTAAATATTTTCCTCCATTCTGTGAGTCATCTTTTCACTCTCTTGATAGTATTCTTTGAAGCACAAAAGATTTTAATTTTGACTAAATCCAGTGTATCCATTTTTTTTTCTTTTGTTGCTTGCACTTTTGGTGTTACACCTGTGAAACAATTTCTAATACCAAGGTTATAAAGATTATCACTATTCCTTTTTCTATGAGTTTTATAGTTTTAACTCTTACATTTAGGTATTTTATCTACTTTGAGTTAATTTTTATATACGGTATAAGGGATGATGTAAGAGTCCAACTTAATTTTTTTGTATATGGATAACCAGTTGTTTCAGCACCCCTTGTTGACAAAATTTTCTTTCCCCATCGAATGGTCTTAGAACTCTTGTTGAAAATCAATTGACTGTAGATGTATGGCTTCATATCTGGGCTCTCCATTCCTTTAATCTATTTGTCCTTATGCCAATTCCATACTTTTTAAAAATTACTATAGTTTTGGTGTAAGTTAGGAAATCAGGAAGTATGAGTCCTCCAACTTTGTTTTTCTTATTTAAGATTGTTTTAGCTATTTGGGGTCCCACGCAATTTTATATGAATTTCAGGATAGGTTTTTCTATTTCTGCAAAAAAAGCCATTGGGATTTTAATAGTGGTTGCATTGAATATGTAGATAGCTTTGTCTTCCCTTTTATTTAGATCTTTTAAATTTCTTTTAGCAACGTTTTGTCATTTTTAGTATAAAGGTCTTTTGTCTCCTTGGGTAAATTTATTCCTAAGTATTTTATTCCTCTTGATAATATTATAAAAGGAATTTTTTCTTTATTTCTTTGTAGATTGTTTATTGCTAGTTTATAGCAATTCAGTGGATTTTCACATGCTGATTTTGTCTCATACAGTCTTGATAAACTTGTTTATTACCTCTAGTAGTTTTTTTTTTGTGGATTCCTTAGGGTTTTCTATATACATGATCATGTTATCTGAGAATAGAGATAGTTTTACTTCTTCCTTTCCAATTTCAATGACTTTTATTTCTTTTTCTTGCCTAATTACTCTGTAATTAGGACTTCCAGTGCAATGTTGAATACAAGTAATAAAAGCTGTCATCCTTGTCTTATTCTAATTGTAGGAAGAAATCTCTCAGTCTTTCACCATTGAGTATGATGTTAGTTGTAGGTTTTTCATAAACGTCTTTTAATTTGTTGAGGAAGTTCCCTTTTATCACCAGTATATTGAGTGTTGTTATCCTGAAAGGGACTGGTGGATTTTGTCAAAGTTTTTTCTACATCAATTAAAATCCTGGTTTTTCCACTTTTTATTTTATTAATGTGGTATATTGATTTATTTTCATATGTTGAGCTACTCATAACTTCCTGGAATAAATCCACTTCATCATGGTGTATAATCCTTTTAATATGCTTCTGGATTTGGTATGTTAGTATTGTGTTGATGATTTTTTGGTTCCATATTCATAAGAGATATTGGTTTTGTATTGTCTTTGTCTGGCTTGGTGTCAAGATAATGCTGACCTCATGGAATGAGTCAGGATATATTTCCTCCTCTATTATTTTTTTTAAGAGTTTGAGAAAGATTAGTGTTAATTCTACTTTAAATGTTTGGTAGAATTCTTCAGTGAAGTTATTTCTAATCCTTGGCTTTTATTTGTTGGGTGATTTGTGATTACTGATTCAATCTCTTTACTTGTTATAGGTCTATTGAGAGTTTCTATTTCTTCTTGAGTCAGTTTTGGTAGTTTGTGTGTTTCTCGGAATTTGTTCATTTCATCCTGGATATATAATTTTTTGGCATGCAGTAGTTTATTGTATTTCCTTGTGATCCTTTTTATTTCTATAAGTTCAGTAATAATGTTCCTACTTTCATTTTTTTATTTTATTGAGTCTTCTCTCTTTTTCCTCATTCTAGTCAAAGTTTGTCAATTTTGTTGATCTTTTCAAAGAATTAACTTTTGGTTTCATTGATTTTCTCTATTTTTTTTCTAATAGTCTATTTCATTTATCTCTACTGTGACATTTATTATTTTCTTCCTTGTGCTAGCTTCAGGTTTAATTTGTTCTTTTTCTAGTTCATAAAGGTATGCAGTTAGGTTATTCATTAAAGATATTTTTTTCAAATGTAGACATCATCAGCTATAAATTTTCCTTTGAGCACTGCTTTCACTGTATCCTGTATGTTTTTATATGTTGTATTTTTATTTTCCATTCATCTCAAAATATTTTCAGTTACTCTTGTGATTTCTTCTTTGACCTATTAGTTGTTTAAACCCTGATTATATTTTTAATGGCTATAAAGATATCTTCTATATTATTTCTGATATTGATGATTTATGTATTTTCTCTTTTTACCATTCTCATTCTTGCTAGAGGTTTATCAATTTTATTGATTTTTTCAATTAAGAAGCTTCTGTTTTCATTGATATTCTTTATTGTTTTCTCTTTCTTTTCTTCTCTTCTCTTCTTTTCTTTCTTTCCTCTCACTATGTCACCCAGGCTGGCCTCAAACTCCTGGGCTCAAGCAGTCCTCCTGCCTCAGCTGCTCCAGTAGCTGAGACTACAAAAGTCATCAGTGCACCTGTCTTGATATTCTCTATAGTTTCATGGTGTTTGTTTGTTTTGTTTTTTTGAGACAGTCTCACTCTGTTGCCCTAGCTTGAGTCTAGAGTGCAGTGACTTTATCATAGCTCACTGCAACCTCAAACTCCTGGGCTCAAGCAATCTTCCTACCTCAACCTCCCAAGTAGCTAGGACTATAGGCTCATGCCACAATGCGCAGCTAATTTTTTCTATTTTCGGGAGAGATGGGGTCTCACTCTTGCTTAGGCTGGTCTTGAACTCCTGACCCTAAGCGATCCTCCCGCTTTGGCCTCCCAGTGGTTTGAGTCACTGTGCCTGGCCCTTTCATGTTTTAAATTGCACGTATTTCTGCTCTTAATTATTTACTTCCTTCTGCTTCCTTTGGACTTAATTTGTTTTTGGTTTTTTTTTTTTTTAATTTTGTTTATTTATTTTTTTGTTTAGCCCAGTGTTTCACAAATATATTTTACTTTGGAGCACCTTTTCTGTTTTGCATAACACCGATTTACATCCTGGGAAATGGTGTTTCTTGTAACATGCTTTTTAAAAAAAATCGTGATAAAATAAATATAGCATTTATCATCTTAACCCTTTTAAAGCGTATAGTTCAATATACAGTACTAACATTATTTGTTCTTTTTTTCTTTTCTTGAGATGATTATTTAGATCATTGATTTGAGACCTTTCCTATTTTCCAATGTAAGCATTTAACAGTATAAAATTTCCTCTCAGTATTAATTTAGCTATGTCCCACATATTTTGATATGCTGCATTTTCATACAGAAAAAAATTAAGATACCTATTACATCATGAAGTCTTCAGTACCTAGGCTATTGGTCTCTAGCTTCCCCAACCATGGTCCCTCTCCGTTATCCAAACTTCTCTTACATTATGGTTCCTAGAATATGGAATTCTGGGTTGGTCTAGCTATTGCAGAATAGAGGTAGACTGTCTATTAATTCCTTTGTGTGTTCATTCATTCACCCATTCACTTATTCAACAGACATGTACTGAGTTCCTTCACCAGGCATTTTGTTGGTTAGGAATATAGAGATGATTAAGACAGACATATTCCTTCCCCTTATGGCTCTATCTGGCAAAGAGGACAAATAATTAAATAATTTCAAGGATGTCCACTATCTCCCTTATTGTAGAAACTGTACTTCCCATTAACACAAAGCTAGGTTAAAATTTCATGAGGTTTTTGGCTTTTTTCCAGCAAGTTCTGCCATATTCTACCCTACTTTTGAAACTCTTTGCCACCTTGAACCTAGGGTGATCTTCAACTGGTCTGTACTCAACAGGCTTTGCAGTTTATTGCTTAAAACTGACTTTTTACTGATTGGTTAGGGCTGTGGTTAAATAGTTTGAATATTATCCCTGACCTGAACTACGACTGCAAACATCTGTCTGTCCCTGTCCATTGATTGCTCTTTTGGGCTGCAATCTGAGCCCATGATAGAGAAGCACCTTACATTTGGGTAGAATGACCAACTTTTGTAGAGTACTGTCAGTTAGGCCTTTTGATCCTTCCCCAAATCCTGGACAGATATAGCCCCAAGTGACAGATGAGGAAATCGAGATTCAGAGAGGCTAAATTACTTGTCCAGTTGGGAAAATTAAGAACAGATACAGATTTCTAGACCCGACCTAAGCCTTTACTCACTTTCTCTTCGTAGCTGACCATTAAATATGTTTTAAAGAGGGCAAAGTCCAATTGCATAATAGATCTGCCCGTCTGAAACATGATGATTAGTGCTAATGGATGGGTATTACCTGGCATGCATGTGTTAGGTTTACAGTAAAGAATGTCTACTTTTTATTAACTGTCCTTTTAGATATATTAGTGACTGTCATACCTGAATTATAACAAAGAAACACTAGAGAAATTCAATGTGGGCGGCAAAATTCTTTGAAGAATAACTAGTTATAATTGGGGAGTCTGAACACATTTCAGAGTTGCACGTTTAATATGCAGTATGGTTAATTGCACTGTAATTACAGTATTTTAGAATGCCATGCCAAGTGTTTAATTCTTTTCAGGTTTGCCCTCCAATCAGTGGTCTGCCTTCATTTTCCAGATTGATGAAGTCTGCCTCAGAGAAGGGGGTAGGTAACAAGATTGTGCCTATGTGTCTAATCAGCTGGACAAGTTATAAAATGAATCTTTCCTATCTGGAATTTATATTTAATCATAGTTATGTTCTCTTTATGAATGAGTGTTGATTAGTTAGTCGTATGAATAGGAAAACAATAAGAGCTTTTATTTACCCAGATAAGTTATGCTGGAGTCATTATTTGGGTCTGATTGAGTTGATGGGGATATTTACATTACCTCAGCACACAGACCCACTTAATCTTATTCATAATGTTAATTATATACTCCAAGAGTTACTGCCATGCTCTTATTTATGGTGTTTACTATTAGGGTTTGTTTATATATGTGGTGATTGTATGGCTCCCCTCTCTTTCAGTGGACTGTGCCCTTTTTATAGTTGCAAAATGCATCTCCACTCGTAGAAACTTGATCCTCAGTAGCTTGTGTACAGTGAGTCTGATGACATCTAATTCAAGGAAGAAAACTCAGTTCAGTTTCAGAGAGGTGGTTAAAACTACATCATTGAGCTGATTTTTATTTATTGATTTTTTTTGTGGCCTTCATGTATTTGCATATGCTTTTTCAGTGTCTAGAGTTTTCTTTCCCTGCATAATCTCTGCAGACAGTTATTCATCCTTTGAGATCAGGCTTGAAATTCCATTCCTCAAGGAAGCACACCCTAATTCTACTATAGAGAATTAAACATTACCTCCTTTATCCCACTACTGTATCTAGCATTAATACCATCACAGCCCTATCAGACTGTATTGCAATTATCTTTTGATATGTTTGCTTTTGGTAACAGATTGGTTTGAGTGGGGGCTATGTGTTATCCTCATCTCTCTTATCACCCAAGTCTGATAGTGCCTGGTACATGGCAAGTGCTTAATAATTTTTCAGTGTTGAATGACAGATTATGCTTTTCAAAATAATTTTTAAAGACTTAATTTGTATACCATAAATTCACTCTTTAAAAGTATACAATTAAGTGGTTTCTAACATATTGACAAAGTTGTGCAACTATCACCACTATCTAATCTCAGAATATTTTCATCATCTCACAAAGAATTTCTTCTTTTCCCCAGCTCCTGACAACCACTAATCTAATTTCTGTCTCCATGGATTTTCCTATTCTGGACATTTCACATAAATGGAATCATATAACATATGACTTCTTTCTCTTAGCATAATACTTACAAGTTTATCCATGTTGTAGAATGCATGAGTACTTTATTCCTGGCCGAATACTATTCCACTGTATGGATATATCGTAGTTTATCCATTTACCAATTGATGGACATTTGTGTTGTTTTACTTTTTGACTATTACGAATAATACTACTATGAATATTCATGTACAAATTTTTGTGTAAACTATGTATTTTCAGTTCTCTTGGGTATATACATAGCAGTAGAACTTCTGGGTCATATGGGGACTCTATGTTTAAGTTTTTGAGTTGCTACCAAACTGTTTTCCAAATGGTTATACCATTTTACATTCCCATTGGCAATATATGATGCTTCCAGTTTCTCCACATTCTCCCCAACCCCTGTTATGGTCTGTCTTATGAACAGTGGGTATGAAGTGGTATCTCACTGTGGTTTTCATTTGCATTACCTAATGACTTATGATGTTAAGTACCTTCTCATATGCTTATTGGTCATTTTTTACCCTAGCTTCTTTGTTTTTCTTCAGTTTGAATATGAGATGTCTAGGTGTAGATTTTTTGCTGTTTTTCTGGGTTGGTGTTCTCTGAGCTTCCTGGATTTATAGTTTGGTTTCTGTCATTAGTTTTCAAAAATATTCAGTCATTATTACTTCAAATATTTCTTCTGTTTCTTTCTGTCTTTCTTCTCCTTCTGGTATTCCAGTTATACCTTCCTATTACACATTTGTAGTTGTCCCACAATTCTTGGTTATTATGTTTCTTTCATTCATTTTTTCCTCCTCTTTTTCAGTTTAGCAAGTTTCTGTTGACACAGCATCAGGATCATTTATTCTTTCCTCAGTTGTTTCCAGTTTACTGATGAGTCCATCAAAGGCATTCTTCACTTCTGACATAGTATTTTTTATTTCTAGCATTTCTTTTTGCTACCTTCTTAGGGTTTCTATCTCTCTGCTTACATTACCCATCTGTTCTTGTATGCTGTACACTTTTTTCATTAGAACCCTTAGCATATTATCATAGTTACTTTATTTTTATTTTTTTTTCTTGAGAGACAGGATCTTGCTTTGTAGCCCAAGCTAGAGTAAAATGGCACAATCATAGCTCCCTGACTGCAGCCTCAAACTCTTGGGCTCAAGTGATCCTTCTACCACAGCCTCCTGAGTAGCTAGGACTAGAGGTGTGTGCCACCACGCCTGGCTAATTTTTCTTATTTTTTGTAGAGAAAGGGTCTCCCTATCTTACCCAGGCTGGTCTCCAACTCCTGGCTTCAGGTGATCCTTCTGTCTCAGTCTCCCAAAATGATGGATTATAGATATGAGTCACTGTGCCCAGCCCATAGTTACTTTAAATTCCTGGTCTTATAGTTTCAAAATCTGAGGCTGGTTGTGATGCTTACTCTGTCTCCTTAAGCTGTGTGTTTTTGTCTTTTAATATACTTTGGAATTTTCTGTTCAAAGCTGGACATGAGGTACTAGGTAAAAAGAACTGAAGTAAATAGGCCTTAGGATGAGATTAATGCGACTAGAAGTTAGGCTGTGTTCACTGTTTGCATAGATTAATGCAACTAGAAGTTAGGCTGTGTTTACTGTTTGTTACATGTGTCAGAAGCTAAAATTTCTTCTAGTGTCCTTGTTTTTGTCTCCCCTGTTGCCTGTGGGTTTTATGAAAGACTTCTTAAATAAAGCCTGAGACATGGAGTTCTTTCAGATGTAATCCCCTGGTATTATACAGAAGCCCTGTGTAATGTAGATGTGGTGGTAAGATGGGGAGAGAGGGGAAGTGTTCTATAGTCTTGTGATTAGTTGTCAGTCTTTTAGTGAGCTTGTGCCCCTGGTCTGTGACCTGTATAAGTGTTTCTTAGTTTACCCCCTCTGGTGAGACAGGAAGTCTAAAAGGTACTGGAGTTGGCCATTTCTCTTCCCTAAATCAAAGTCTGGAAGGGATTGGTGTTGGGTATTTTTTTTTTACCCCATGTGGAAGGCTAGAGCAGGCTGGAATTGGGTATTTCTATTTCCCTGGTCAGGTAGGCTCTAGTAAAACTCCAGTGGGTTAGGCTCTGGTAAAATGGCTTCTCTTGAGGGCAGGACTTATTAAGGATAAGAGAATTCTCTGGGCATATTTCAAAATGACTACTTTTCTGCTCCTTTTGCTGGAAGTATTAGGAAATTTTTCTCCAATCTCTATTTTAAGAACCTTAGAGGTAAAACTCACAAAAATGTGGGCCCCTCCCCCATGTCTAGGTTCCTCTGAAGGTTTTAACTGTCAAGCTTATCCACACTGACCCTCCATTAATTACAGCTTAAATTTTCCTACCCTGCTGACTCCAGTAGCAGTTTCTGCTCCTGGCTTGTGCTCAGGTAAGTTTTGACTCTCTATACCTACCTGACTGTCTCACTAATTTGGGGAATAGTGGTTTGCTCTATGACTTCAGTTTTTCTGATGTATCTCAGAAGAGTTATTGATTTTTTAGTTTGTTCATATTTTAACTTGTTAGGAAGGAGTGACAACTTCCAAGCATCTGACATGCCAGATTTGAAGGAGTCCTTCATTTTAAAAGATAGTTTTGCTGCATACAGAATTCTTAGTTGATAGTCTTTAATGCAATACTTTGTCTTCCCACTTTGGCCTCCATGGTTTAGATTGAGAAATTGGCTGTTAATCTGACTGAGGATCCCTTTTCCATGATATCTTGCTTTTCTCTTGCTGCTTTGTCCTTGACTTTTGACAGTTTGATTATGATATGTCAAAGTATGGATCTCAGAGTTTACCCTACTAGGAATTCATTGAGCTTCTGATGTAGAGAATAATGCTTATCATCAAATTTGGGAAATTTTTGGCAATTATTTCTTCTGCCCCAGTATTCTTTCTGACCCTTTCTTTCCTCCCCTTCTGGAATTCTCATCGTACATCTATTGGTACACTTGGTAGTATCCCACAGGTCTCTGAAACTCTGCTTATTTTTCTTCATTCTTTTTTCTCTCTGTCCTCAGAATGGATAATTTCAGTTGGCCTATATCCAAGTTTTCTGACTTTTTCTTCTGTCAGTACGAATCTGTGGTTGAGTCCCTCTAGTGAGTTTTGAATTTCTGTACTTTTCAACTTCAGAATTTGTTTGGTCTTTTTAGAATTTCTATCTCTAATTGATATTTTATATTTGGTGATACATAGTTCCCATGATTTTCTTTAGACATAGTTTCTTTTAGTACTTTGAACATATTTAAAATAGCTGATTCTAAATCTTGTCTAGTAAGTTCAATATCTGACTTTCCTTACAGTTTTTGTTGACTAGTTTTCTTTTTTTCCTATGTGTGGGCCCATACTTTTATGTTTTTAGCCTATCTTTTAATTTTTAATTAAAATTCGGACATTTTAAACAATATACTTTATCAAGTCTAGAAATCAGATACCCCTCTGTTCTCCAGGGTTTATCATTGTTGCTATTTATAGTTATTGTTGTTATTGTTGTTCGTACTTATTTGTTTAGTGACTTTAATTCTGTAAAGGCTGTATTCTATGTTGTGTGTGGTCACTGAATTTGCTGTGTGGTTCGTTTATTAGTAAATGCTATAGTTTGGTTTGTTTGACCCCTCCAAACCTCCTGTTGAAATTTCATCCCCAATGTTGGAAGTGGTGCTTAATGGGAAGTGTTTGGGTCATGGTGGTGGATCCCTCATGAATAGATTAATGCCCTCTATTAGTTCTCACTCTATTAGTTCCTGGCTCTGTTAGTTCTCTTAAGAACTGTTTTTTTTTTTTTTTTTTAAAGCCTGGCACTTCCCTGCCCTCTCTTTCTTGCTTCCTTTCTCACAGTGTGATCTCTACACATGCTGGCTCCCCTTCACCTTCCATCATGAATGGAAGCAGCCTGAAGCTTCACCAGAAGCAGATACTGGCACCATGCTTCTTGTATAGCCTGCAGAACAGTGAGCCAAATAAACATCTTTTATTTAAAAATTACCCAGCCTCAGAAGTTCCTTTATAGCAACATTAAATGGACTGAGACAGTCAGCTAATGGTTAGACAGATTTCCTTGAAACCAATAAGTTTTGGTTGACTTGAAACCAACAAGTCTTCCAGGCTTTGTTGAGGGTCTCTTTGTGCATATGAAGGAACATGCTTTTGGTGTTTAGGCAGGCTGTTTACAACCCTGCCTTAGCCTTCACTTCCAGTTTATACAGAGCCTCAAGGTCATGTGGGTGGGAGTTCAAGTGATGGAAGCCTAGGACCTTCTCTTTCCTGCTCTTGTTCACAGCCCTATGCATACCCATGGCCTTCTAGATTCCTAGGACTATATCAGAGCTTTTTAATGTACTGTATGGACTTCTCATTCCCTAGATTTTTCTTTTAAGTGTTTTGGTCAGTTCCTTCGTTATCCCAACTGTTGTTGCCTCAGTTGTTGATGACTGTTATCAAAAAATGCCCCTGTGGAAAAGGCTGTGTGCAATGTGTAAACTCTGATTCCGGTCAAATAAAGATAACCCTTTTGAGTGGAATTTTCTAGGCAACTGCCAGGCATATCTAGTGATAATAGCATCTGGGACTGGGGCAGAGGAGGCGCTCTAACCCTATTCTACCTCCTCCAGAGGCTGTTAAGCTGCCATCTGTACTGTGACTGAGGGGCTGTCAGTTTTTAAGGCTCCTGTGCAGTTGGAGGGAGAGAGGGATAGAAATAGGGTATATTAAAATGTCATAAAACTCATTGTTCTTACCAAGAGTCAGTCATTTACTTAAATAAATGCTCACCACATTGTTACACACATTTGCTTATTTTTCCAGAGTTCTGAAAAAGTTGATGTAGACAATTTTTGTCAGTGTTCTCATTGCTTTTAAGGAGAGGATTTCCAGAGTTTGTTACTCTTTTGTTTCTACTGATGTTACTCCAGATTATTCTTAATAAATGAATATTGTTAACATGCTGCATAATTTGCAAATAATACAAATTTTCATTTCTTTTGGAAAGGGTTGGCACTAATACTCATCAAAAATGGATTTTATAGGCCAGGCACAGTGGCTCATACCTGTAATCCCAGTGCTTTGGGAGGCCAAGATGGGAGGATCCCTTGAGGCCAGAAGTTTGAGACCAGCCTGGGCAACATAGCAAGACTCTGTTTCTACAAAAAAATTTAAAAATTAGCCAGATGTGGTGGCATGCACCTGTAGTCCCAGCTACTTGGGAAGCTGAGGCAGGAGGATCACTTGAGCGTAGGAGCTCAAGGTTACAATGGGCTGTGATTGTGCCACTGCACTCCAGCCTGGGCAAGAAGGAGACCATATTTCTAAAAAAAAAAAGCGATTTTGTAGATTTTGTAAGTTGTCAGTGTATCTTGCTAATCATATGATATTTAAGAGATTAATTGCTTGATAATGATCTAAATACTTGTTCTGCATATCTATACACACATATATGTACATATTAAACTATGTTAAAGTATTAAGAAACTTAATAGCTAAATTTTTAAATGACATTAATTGCTCAGAAACATCCTTTCTTTTTAGCACTTTAATATGGCAAAATTGGGACTTTCATTAAAAATGTTATAAAGCAACAATGAGATTTCATTGTTTCTCATTGTTAGACATTACCATCAAAATATTGTGACTATACTTTTCACTTCTACGTAGATGTTTTGGCACCCTGTACCCAGCTTTTCAACAAGGTTTTCAGATGTGTATTTTTCAATTCTGGTATTTCCACTGTTAGGTCAGAAAAACATTCCAAGCTCTAATGCTTTTACCCCTGTTATTTGGGTACTTACAGACTCCCTATAAAATTACTTCTTTGATTTCAAATTGATATAGAAAATACATAGATTTCAAGAATGAATGTTCCATATCATGTGTTTACTGCAGTTTTGAGAAAGAAATCTAACATAGAATATCTTATTCACAAATTGCATGATTGTTATCAAAGTTACTCAGTTTCAAGGTCTCATTTTTTCCATATCTGTAAGGCTTTTATGTAGGTGAGTAGATACGTAATGCACATACATGTATTGAACACTATGTAGCTTTAAAAAATAAGGTAAGTCAATGTGACAATATGGAAAGATCTCCAAGATAAATTGTTAAGTAAAAAAGCCGATTGTAAAATAGTGTAAATGAACCATGTTTATAAAAACATGTATATAGAAATATATGTTAACATTTCCAGAAGAATGTCTATGAAATATAGTAATAGTTACCCTTGAGCAGCATGTAGAGGTTAGGGTAAGAGGGAAAGACTTAACTTTATTACTGTATTTGAATAATAAAGAACAAATCTCGCTTTCACAATTTGTTTTAAAAATCTATTTCCAACCTGGCATATGAACAACAGATTAATAAAGTAATTCTAGAACTAAGCTGTCTCCTAGAGAATCATCTAATTTTTAAAACATTGGAACATATAATTTTCCCCTTTATTTCACATTCTTTTTTATATATATAATTCTCAAGCCCCTCTCTTCTTTTCTTCTTTATCAAGTCATAGACCAACTATTTTTTAAAAAAGAATTGTTTTCACTTTTAAAAGTTTACCATTTTTAACCATTTTTTTTTTTAGAGAGAGATAGGCCTTATGTTACCCAGGCAACACACAAGTCCAAGCCTCAAGCTATCCTCCCACCTCAGCCTCCCAAATGGCTGAAATTACAGATGCAAACCACTGTGCCTGGCCATTTTAACCATTTTTAAGCATACAGTTCCATGGCATTAAGTATATTCACATTACAGTACAACCATTACCACCATTGGTCTCCAGAACTTTTTATCGTCCTACACTGAAACTCTGTACCTATTAAACAGTATAGGTCCATTTTTAGGAGACAGAAATTTGCCTGTAAATCACGTAAAATAAATTGGAAAAGATATATGGAAAAATAAGAATAGATTTATGGTGTCTTTCACTTTAAAATACTGCTTTCACCTACCTGTTCTTACTTGGAGAGTTTTTGACTCCATACAGGTTAAATGTTTGTATTTATTAGTGCTACATTAATTAGTGGAATAAAAAAGAAAAGTTGCTACTGATCATGAATATAATGGAAGTGCAGCCCCATGAGAGCCATAGTCGGGTATGTGTTTCCCTAGATTGGATACTTTCCATGACAAAAAAGGAGGCATTTACCTTAGTACCTAGAGAAGTTAATCAGATGAATAGACTGAATAGTTATCAAACATAATTATTGAAAGATGGTTAATAATGCCGTGGTATATCAGGAGAGAGGGGAACAGAAAGAGGATAAGGAGAGCCCTAGACTTTAAGCGTAGTGGAATATGTCTTCTGTGGAATAACCTAAGCTCTAGCACAGTCAATAAATTGGAGCAGATAATGAAGGAGTGGATTGCTTCTTAGCGTGAGAGTTCTCAGATTACATAGGAAGTGCTACTTTTGAAGGGTGGCTTCCAAAACAGAGGGCTCACTGGTTTTGCAGCTAAGTGAGCTGCCATTCCTAGCAAAGATGGCCTGTAAATATCAAAGGAAAATGGCAAAGATATGCTGTGAAAAACTTGAAATGCAGTTTTGCTTTCTGTTCCCACTTCCTCCTTTTTCACGTCTTCCCTTTCCCCCACTAGCATATGCACTCAAAGGCCTTAAATCAATTGAATAGGGCAGGAAACGTGGGTTTTAGTTTGAGTTCTGCCGTTAAGTAGCTAAGTGAATGAGAACATCTCATTTAATCTCTGTGGGTCCTCTTTTACTCTTCTGTAAAATTAAGAATGTTGGACCAAATGATGTTTTAGGTTTTTTCAATATTATTACTCTATTGGTTCTATAAGTAAAAGGAATTTGGAAATTTAAGTAGATGATTTGTCATATTGGTTATTCTAAAGAATAAAAAACTTGATGTGTGTGAATCTTTGAAAATAATAGCATAGTGTCCCAGCTGTATAATCTGTACAACAATACTAATGATTATAAATCTCTACTCATGTGATGGGCTAGTGGTATATATATGTGACAACCAGAGCCACTGTAATTTTTCTCTAGAAAAGAGAAATTCACAAGTTCTTTGAGAAGTTACATGTTCACCTAACTGGGATGAACTAATCTGATTCTTCAAGACAAATGATAAGAGTATTAAACCAGTGAACCTCCTTTCTGTCTTGAACCCCAGGCTTACGTATATGTTAGCCTCATATGAAGCAATGTCTGTCACTGAAACAGCTGGAATACCAGAAAAGAAAACACATGTTGCAGGGTTGAAAACAGTTCCAAACATAGTGTATTGGACTCTCTGGTGCTGCATATTGCTTCATCAATAGTATCACTTATTTACTCTTCCAGTTTTTATCCAGCATTGAAGATCAATTGTAATAAAAATGGGTAGCTACTAAATTTGAAGAATTGTATTAAAAAAAAAACAGCTTTCTGTTGAATTCCCTCTGGCATTTCAATAGGTATACTTAAGTTGGAAAAATATATTAATGAAGACATACTTAGGTATTAATATAATGCTAGAGTGAATACTGAGCATTATTAAGAAAAAATCACTTACAAAAACAGTCCTTGTCTTCAAGGCACTTACGACTTTGCTGTAGAAATAAGAAATACAAAACATTTTAAATATTGTGGAAACTTAGTTTCATGTGGATTAAACTCTTCAGATCATAGTAAACATCACAAAAGTGAGGAAAAGTAAACTGAGTAGTTTAAAGCAACATCAGTAAGCCCTTGCCCTAAAGCATATGAATTTTATTAATGATTCTGTTCTTTACTCACAAGCTTAGTATTCTCTTTAAAAAACCGTGTTCAAAACAGATTTTTAAATAAACTTCATATTTAAGTTTTTAAGAACAGTTTTAAACTCATGAGAATTCCCATGTATTTTACACCATTTCCCCTATTATTAACAACTTACATTAATTAACATGGGACATTTGTTACAATTACTGGACCAATATCGACACATTATTATGAACTAAAGTCTACACTTTATTCATATTTCCTTAGTTTTTACCTAAATCCTTTTCTTGTTCCCTAATCTAATCCAGGATATCACATTACATTTAGCTGTCAGGTCTCCTTAGGCACTTCTTGGCTGTGACAGATTCTCAGACTTTCCTTTTTTTGATGAACTTGACAATTTTGAGGAGTACTGGTCAGGTATTTTATAGAATGTTTCTTAATTTGGATTTGTCTGATGCCTTCTTCATGATTATAGATTTTTGGGAGGAAGACTACAAAGGCAAAGGCCGTATCAGATAACAGACCAGAAAATATATGTGTACACACACATATCTATACATATTTCAATATGTAACCATCTGTATTTATATGAAATTAAATGAGTTTATTCTGACATGTCTCTCTCTAAGCCATTATCCATGGACCATCCTAGCCTCCTCCTCTTGCTTATTTGGAAACTCCCACTCTAACAGTTAGAAACCTGGCTCCCACCATCTCCCATTCATTTATTTAATTGTTTGATTCCAGTATACATGTATATCAGCATCTGAATTGTTAATACATAACCCTATAGCAAACAACTTTATCAACTCATGTATAGTGATTAAGTACAGTATCTTTAGCTTTTAATTTTACAGACTTTAAATTCTACGGTGATTTCCAAAGGTTACATAGGTCATGTTCTGTGGTGAGCAGGTATATGCAAACCTACCCCCAAAGACCAAGGAAGCTGAGATGCTGAAGAAAGAAGCTCATAAATCCAGTTTCTCAAAAATAAATATTTAATGGAGACTTAACAACAGAAGCGATGTCTCAGGTGGCTGCAAGATGGTGGATCCCTACACCTGCCCTCCAGAAAGTATTCTTTATATAGCAAGCTTCTGGCATAAAGACATGTTTGGCTGCTCACATCCCAGACTTTCTTGCCCAAACTCGTGACCACTGGGGAGATTAGATAAGCATCTTTATATAACCGATAGGGGTTATCTATGCTATAGGCATTGTTTAAAGACCTTGCTGCAGTAGTCAAATATATGAGGTTTTGTTCAAGATGGTGTCACTCTTGACATGCAACAGTTGTTTTCCTACAGATCAGCATGTTCCCTCCATCCCTTCCCCCCCACCCAGCTGCCCCCTGACTCCTTTCCATAAGGTTGTTTTTTTTTGGAGACAGAGTCTCACTGTGTTGCCCAGGCTAGAGTGCTGTGGTGTCATCCTAGCTCACAGCAACCTCAAACTCCTGGGCTCGAGCGATCCTTCTGTCTCAGTCTTCCCAGTAGCTGGGACTACAGGCATGCGCCACCATGCCGGGCTAATTTTTTCTATATATTTTTAGTTGTCCAGATAATTTCTTTCTATTTTTTTTAGTAGCGATGGGGCCTTGCTCTTGTTCAGGCTGGTCTCAAACTCCTGACCACGAGTGATCCTCCCGCCTCGGCCTCCCAGAGTGCTAGGATTACACGGGTGAGCCACCACCATGCCTGGCCCGTAAGGTTGTTTTAAACATTTATAATGCAGTAAGATTGTTTAGTGACATTTTACATTCCATCCTGGGATTCCCCCAACATGCACAATGATTTTTTTTAAATTTTGAAAATATCGAAGTTTATTCTTTCCGAAGTAAAGTTCA
>CAUYSK010021953.1:0-11670 GCA_963575035.1 Avahi laniger | reverse complement strand
AAAAAATTAGCCGGGCATGGTGGCACATGTCTGTAGTCCCAGCTACTTGGGAGGCTGAGACAGTAGGATTGCTTGAGTCCAGGAGTTTGAGGTTGCTGTGAGCTAGGCTGACGCCACGGCACTCGCTCCAGGCAAAAGAGTGAGACTCTGTCTCAAAAAAAAAAAAAAATGGAATTGAAAAGGGAGCACCTATTGTTGCTAAATGATTTTCTCCTGTCCCAGAAAAATTATGTTCTGGGTTACTTAAAATTTGCATATGGGATGGTGAACTGCTGTCTGAAATCTCTGAGGCATTACTGAGAATGGGATCGTAACAGCAGACTAGAAAAGGTAGACTCTGCTTGACATTGATACTGAATAAGCTTTCATGATGAGATTATTAGGAGGATGTTTTATAAGCATTTAGAAAACAATGTATCAGTAGAAATTAGCATAGGATTAATAAAAGGATCATACTAAATTCATTTCATTTTCTGATAGTCAGGAAATAGGGAAGAAATTATATTTTTATTTTATCAAGGTATTTAACAAAAAGCCTTTTGAATATGATTTGAATGATGGGCTGATGATGAGATTAGTGGGAAGTGTTAAAATCTTCATTGCAGTGTCATTCACTCCAGTTTAAGAACATTTGGAAAGACCTGGCTTCAACAGACAGTGCCTGTGAAAGCCAAAAGTTAGTTTACTTAGAGCTGTCTCTGAGTCCATTATATGATACAACTGTAAAAATTCTTAGAGGTACTCTTGGGCTGCATTAACATTTGCATCATTCCATGCAGAAGGGTTGGATAGGCTTAGAACATTAGATCCTGCCTTTCTTAGGATAATTTAAGAAAAGTTTTCTGGAGTAGATGACAGTTTAGGGAAGACAGGCAAGCTGCCTTCAAATAGGGGCCTTTAGGTAGACGAGACGTTAGAATGCCACCTGATCTGCAGTACAGACCCAGGGCCAGCAGACAGTATAGTGAAACAATGTTTGTCTCATTATAGAATTGTCTAACAGCTATCTGATTCTGAAATCTGCTAATACTGCATTACTGGATACTGAAAGTATTTAAGATGAAGCAATGTGATCATTTAATAGAAGATTAGAAGAACGTTGTAGAAGGGAGTACCATGGGACTAGATGATTCTTTAAGTACTGTTAAATGCTGGTGTTCTTTGAATCTGTGCTAAGTAATCTCCCTGAAGTATTTCTCTTATCATAAATGGCTTCACTTTGTCAAGGGAAAAGAACTCTGTGAAATAACTTAATGAGGTTTATTTTGAGCCAAATTTGAGGACCATGGCCCAGAGCCACAGCCAAGAAGCCTTGAGCAAGTGGACTCACTGTGGTTGGGTGACAGTTTGGTTTTACGCATTTTGGGGAGATAGGAATTACATGTAAAGTCGTAAATCAGTACATGGAAGGGGTACACTGGTTTCGCCCCAAAAAGTGGGACATCTCAAAGTGGGGTCTTACAGGTTATAGGTGAGTCTTAAGACCCGTTAATTTATAATTGGTTAAAGAAATGAAGCTTTGTGTAAAGGCTTGGAATGTTTTAAGTTAAGGAAGTCTGTTAATCAGAGACAAGCCACCTGCCATATTCCCAGACTTAAGTAAATTGAGGACCTGCAGATTTGTCTTGTATAGCCTTAGGCCTGTTAATGATAGGATATCTACAAGAAAGGAGGGTGGGCATGATGAGGCATGTCTGACGTCCCTTCTCATGTCCAGCAGTTTTAGTGCATCCCCTTGGCCAAGAGGGGGTCCATTCAGTCAGCTGAGGGGAGCTTAAGATTTTATTTTAGTTCACAACTTTATATAGGTTTTTCAGCCTTTGTTTTTTTTACATGTCTTTACTATTCTACTTGAGTCTCCTTTGTTGATTTATTAGCTATTAATATAAGTCTTTATTTTGGGTTTCGGTTTTAAGTGGTTGTTTTAGGACTTATCGTATGTGCCTTTAACTTAACTACAGTCTATCTTCAGGAAGTGTTATACTGTTTCAGTTATTAAAGGAACCTTAATAACACTATACTTCCTTTGCACCCCTTTAAACTACTATTGCCATATCTGCTTGTTCCACGCATGTCACAACCCCAAAATACATTATTATCTTTGCTTTAAACAGCCAAATCTCAAAGACATTTTTTTAAATTATAGAGAGAAAATATTTTATATCTCTTCACATTACTATCTCCATTGCTCTTCATTCCTTTGTGTATATACAGATTTTCATCTTGAAAACTTTTTCTTCTGCCAATAGGACTTCCTTAAACATTTCATATAGTACAGATCTTCTGGTGATGAAATCTTTTCACTTTTCTGTGTCTCCAAAACTTTATTTTGCCTCTATTTTTAAAATCGTTTTCACTGGGTATAAAATTCTAGGATGACAGTTTGTGTGGTGGTTTTTTTTTTTTTTTAGTCTTAAACAATGTTACTCCACTATCTTTTGACTTGCATCATTTCTTTCTTTCTTTTTTTTTTGAGGGGGGGGCATCGTTTCTGTCAAAAAGTCTGTTGTCATTCTTTGTCCATAATATTCTTTCCTTCTGGCTGCTTTTAAGATTTTCTATCACTGAATCTAAGCAGTTTGATTATTCCATACTTTGGTGTTGTCATCTTCCTGCTTCTCATGCTTGAGATTTTTCAATTTTTTGGCTTGGGATTATAGTTATCAAATTTGGAAAATTTTCAGTCCTTATGTCTTCAAATATCTTGTCTGCCATTCCCCCTTCCTTTGGGGACTATAATTAATATATATTAGATTGTTTAAAGTCATCCCGTAGCTCACTAATGAAAAGTCCTTTCCCCTACTCCCATGTTTTATTTCTGCTGTCCTCACCCTCGGGCCACGGCCTGATACCAGTCCATGGCCTACTAGGAAACTGGCCGCACCATCACCTCCTGAGCTCCACGCCACCGCCCCCACCCACAGCCCCCGCCTCCCCACCCCATGGAAAAATGGTCTTCCATGAAACCGGTCCCTGGTGCCAAAAAGGATGGGGACTGCTGTTTTATTTTAGATAGTTTTCATTATACTGGCTTCATATTTACTAACTTTTATCTCAGACATGGCAGTTTATATTTCTAAGTGTTTGATTCAGGTCTCTTTTATGTCTTCTATTCCTTTATTTAACATGCCCAATTTTTCTTGAACATATTGAATATAGTAACTACTTTAATGTCCTTGTTTATTAAGTCTACAGCTGTGTCATTTCCAGGGCTGTTTCTATTGATTAGTTCATTATTGGTCATGTTTCCCAGTTTTGATCCTTTCCAGGCTTGCTGTTAAGCTTTCTTGGGCAGAACAGAGCAGAGTTTGGTCTAGGGCTAATTTTGTGTACTTTCTGCGGCAAAACCCCGAGTACTCTGCTTGATGCTCTGTGAATATGAAGTTTTTTCCATTTAGGCTGATAGGAACAAGAGCTGTTTCCAGCCATGTGAGCTCCATGGTTCTGTTGCTGGCCTTGGCTACTTTCCTCTCACACCTGTGCTTATCAGTACTCAGCTAAAGATGGGAGTGGGGCTGTGCAGATCTCCAACATGCTCTTTCTGTGTGGCTCTCTCTTCTCTGGTGCTCTGCCCTGCAAACTCTAGTCTCCTTGGCCTGCCTAGCTTCCCTGCTCTGCCCCTCTACTCGTGGAGACCACTCGTCATGTGTGGCTTCTCTCTCCCTGTGCTGTGGCTTGGCAATAAGCTAGAGCAGTTGTAGGGTTCCCCTCATTTGTTTCTCTTCTCTCGGGGATCCCTGTCCTGTTTGTCTTGAAGTTCAGTGTTTAAGTCATTGGTTTCATATACCTTATCCTATTTGTTAATCTTTTTCATGGGGGAAGGTAAATCTGGCCCCTGTTCCTCCATCTTGGCGAGAAGTGGAAGCTGTTTTGTGACTTTTTAATTACCCCTAACAACTTAGCTTTGCATTCAAAGCCATTTTCAGCTGCCTCTCCCTTATCCCTCCATGCCTTTGACAGACCCTGTACTTTCCCCTCTCCCTCATCCCCGGCTCCTGCCGCTCTTTTCCCTGACACTTGCTTATCAGAGTCTCTTCATTCTCAGAGTCACCTCAGGTGCCTCTTCTGTGATGTTTCCCTCCCACTTGAGGAGGACCTGAACCCTTTCTCCCTGTTCTGTTTCTACCATACATAAACCTGGCTTCCAGTGTTCAGGTGTCTGCTGTGCGCAGGCTGGCCTTCCTGTGCGGTAAGCATGTTGACCCCCATGTGCACACGTGCACGTGCAGCTCTGGAGGGCAGAAGTGGAGCTTGTCCACCTTTGCCTCTTGTACGTAGGTCCATAGTGTAGAGGGTCTATAATGTAGAGAAAAGTTATTGAGCAAATGTAGCTATGTTATATGTTTGTTAAAATGAATCGTTTTTCTCCTCTTCCCCAACCCCTCCCCCCAAAATCAGGCTACAGAAGAAGTTTCCAAAAATCTGGTTGCCATGAAAGAAATTCTGTATGGCACAAATGAAAAAGAGCCGCAGACAGAAGCAGTGGCACAGCTCGCTCAGGAGCTATATAATAGCGGGCTCCTCGGCACCCTGGTAGCTGATTTGCAGCTCATTGACTTTGAGGTAAGAAATCAGTTTCTTGTTTTTCAAAAACAGCACCCTATTCATAGTCCTTTCCCATATGTTCTCTTCTTTGGAGCATCTTAAGATTCCTGTCCGGCTGTTGGGCAGGGCTCACTGACCTCCATCAGCATGCCTGGGCTGCCTGCCTAATGAGCAGAGCCAGTTCAGGAACCCAAGATTGTCTCAGGCTTGGGACAGAGTTTTTCCCTCTATTTCACCACATTGTGTATGGAGTAAAAGACCATAGAATGTTAGAATTTTAGAGGCGAATAAGATCTTAGAGAACATCCAGTTACGTCTGTTTTTTTTTATTTGTTGATCTTCATTGCAGCAGAGATACATGTGTTTTGTTTGCTCAGCACTGCTTTTGAATTTTAAATTAGTATAACATTTAAATGGCAGGAGATTTTATACACAATTCTGAATTTCTGGCTTCTCTTGAGAAATTTAACTCTGACAACGTTGGGCCTGTAGTCCTGCTTGGCCTCCAAGCTGGACAGAGCAGCAGTACAGGGCATCCACACCTGGGTTTGCTATAGACGGCACACATTGCACTTCTATCCCAGGGCCTGCTTTACCCAGTTGCGTCTCCTGTTCTGCCCTGGTAGGCATTTGACATTGTTACCCAAGCTAATACAGCTGCCTTGTGCGATGGTAAATATTTAGTGAATTTAACAGTAAGAATAATGGTCCTTGACACCAGTCTGAGTAAACTAGTCTGAGAAGCGTGTATCGTAATGAAGCACTCTGGCATGGTCATGGGCAGTCTCCTCTTTGACTTTGTCATGAGTGTGCTTTGTTTTAAGCCCTAGTGTCTGTCAGCCTGAGTGGTTGGGTGTCTGTGCAGGTGCTTGCAAGACAAGTACATGTTCCAGGGGAGAAAATGACAGACATATAGCCAAATTAAATTTTGGAGGAGAATGAGAAGGTATGGTCCATAGATTACTTTAACATAATATTGATAATAAAAATTTATTTCCATCCTATGGAGCAGATAGAACTAGGTTATTTCCATTTATATAGCTGATTACATTTAATAGTGTATCAAATTCTAACAACAAATTTTATTTCCTCTGCTAAGTTGTAGATGCACTGGAGCATCTAATTCCTCCTTCTTTGCCCCCACCCATCCTGCTCCCCAGCCTGAACACTGAATTCAGTATTCATTAGGGACTTCAGAGACATCAACTTCAAAGAAATGTGTGCCCTTGAGACTGGTTCTTAGAGATTGTGTTACTGCTCCTGAGCTAGCACAGGCTCCAGTATGATCTGTTTGTGCTTTAGGTATACTGAAAAGCCAGCATTTCACTCACTCTCCTTGTCAGCCTCATAACAAGTGGCCATTCTGAAACATCTCTTGGGGTCCATTTCTCCATTTGTTAATTTCTTGTGCAGCCTTTTGATTATAAGGTTCACCAAATGGGTCCATCTATTTTGTACAGTGGTGTGATGAAGTTCTGATCTCTGAACTACTGGATCATGTGATACTTAGCATCTTTATTATTAATACATAAAATCTTTTGTAAGTAGACCTAGTGTAATCAAAAGGTATGTCTACTTGTCATTAAAGCTCAGCTTCTTACAGAATCATTTCCTTTTTTAACAAATGAATTAAAAGGAGTTTCCCCTCCTTTCATCATAATAAAAGGAAAATATCTGTATTATTCACAATGCAAGCATCTAATTTGAACTACTTATTCCATTGGGTGGAATTCAGATCCCTATAGATTGTTAACATATAGCAAGGTTTTGTTTTTCATATCTGAGTCAACATGATCCTGAGTTAGAAGTGGTTGAAATTATATGTGAAATGTAGTGAGATTTTTCTTTGTCAACACATTGTTCATGTTAAAAGTAGTATACTATTAAAACTTAGAATTTGGAATTACAAATGAGATAAAATAAGAAAATTTAATATCTTTGAACATGCTGAAGTCAGATATTCAGTCATAACTGTAAATATACAGTAGCTTTATTTGAGTTTATTTGGGAGAGTGAATGGGCATTTCGATGTTTTGTCAGGTAAATATTTTAATGATTGTATTCCTAATAGGGCAAAAAAGACGTGGCTCAAATTTTCAACAATATTCTCAGAAGACAAATTGGTACAAGAACTCCTACTGTTGAATACATCTGCACCCAACAGAATATTTTGTTCATGTTATTGAAAGGGTATGTACAATGTAATAAAATTTATATTCTTAGTTTAAAATAAAAAGGAAAGATTGCCTTGGGGAAAAAACAGGATGGTGAATGTGGGAAGCATTCGCTCTGTAGTTTAGTCAGATAAGTTTCCCTCCTTAAAGTTCAACCTGTGAGCTCAATTGAATTTGAAAATGCCCTATAGAGAGTTTAAAATTGAGTTAATTGTGAGCCTTTAAATTCATAAACTGAACGTGACTAAAGGAAAAAAAAATAAGTCGTCTATGGTTTTATTTCTAATCTTTAAGATTGAATCGAAATATCATGTATTTCAAGACATCTCCCTTGTACATAATATATACACTGTAAGGCAGTACAGGCTGCCTCATGAACAGAGCATGGATGCTCATAGCTTCACTTTGTTCAGTCCACAAGGCATGTGTTTATGATGCAGTACCCTTTGATTTTACCCCTCTGTGTCCATCACTAACCCACTTAATTTGGCAGTTCACAGTGCATCTTCCTGGAGTTACTACTGGACTAAGCAGGTATTAATGTTTGGGTAATCTTGTCAGTGTAAAAACAGACAAAACTGAAAAAGCCTAAAAACCAAAACTTAAAGAAAAAAGAAAAAACAAATCTTCTTCTCCCTCATCATTGAGCCTTCCTGACTGGCAAGGTAACCTCCTGTTGTTTCACTCCAGAGTTGTCTGCCAGCTCAGGGTGCATCTGTTTGTCCCAGCAGTGGTGGTGTTCTGTTAAACTGGTGGGCAAGCATGTTCCTGGCATGACTGTTGGCATGAATCAGCTTGCTCTCCTACTTCTGGCTTTGTATCTTGCCTCGCGCTGATTCATATCTCTGTGGTTTAACACCTCCCCCAAGTTCATACTTGTTTAGACAAAGCATGAGTCAGTGCATGTGTTGCAGGCCAGCATTCTGTTTCCTTCTTTCTATTTCTAACCATGATGTTGCTTCTTTAGATATTGCCATACAGAACTTTTGGCATCTAATTTGTTGTATCAATTCAGAGTTCTGGGTGTAAACATGTAATGAGTAGCCTGACACTCTGGTATTCTTAGACCAGCTTCCAGATGCCTTTGTATTTTTAAAGTCAATATTTCCTTTTCCATAGAAACCAGTGATTATTAAAACCCATTAAATTACTTAACTCTGCCTACATTTTCACTGTAGAGTAGCCAGAGGTATGTTATGAACATTGTTAAACATCATGTAAAGTTAGATTTTTGATATACAATTTAAAGTTTAAAGCTCTCATCTGAGTTGGTCAGAGCAGAAACCTCAGCCAGGAAGGGAGGAGAGGCATGGAGCATGCAGCTGGTATTGGGATCCAGTAGACTTCTCACTTTGTTGTTGAAAATATACACACACCTGGAGGGAATGGTAGAATAAACCCGTCCTGAGCCATAACCCAGCTTCAGCACTTACTATTGTTCTGTCATTCTTGTGTCCTCTGTTCTTTGCCTCCTTTTTTCCTCCTCACACATGACATCACTTCAGTGTGCATCCCTAGTACATAATACATAACACAATGTAACAATCACAATGCCATTTATAGATTTCCTTAGTTTTCACAAAATGTCATTGTACAGTTATTTTGTTTAAATCAGGCTCCAAATAAGGTCCACAAACTGAATTTGGTTAATATGACTCTTAGCTCTCTTTTAATCTTTTAATAGTTAATGCCCTCTTTTTAAAAAAATGTGTGCCATTTATATATTGAAGCAACTGGGTTATTTGTTTTATAGAAAAGTCGTGTATTTTGGATTTGCATTCTTATGGTTTCATTTAACATGTTACACTATCCCCTATTGCTTTAAATTGGTGATTAGCTCTAGACATTTGTTTAGATTCAGATTCACTTAGAGGGGGGCAAGAATTCTTCACGGATAGTGCTTTGTGTTTCCTATTGCATGGCACCTGTTGTCCCACTTGTGGGGATGTTTGGATTGACCAGTGGATGCAGATGTTACCAGTCTGTGATCTATCCATTACAGAGTTTTCCATGGACTTGATGGTTTTAATATTCATTGGTCATTGCCTAGATTCTAAATGGCAATTTCTTGATTCTGTTATTCCTTCTCCATATAATTAAATGTTTTTCTTCTATAAAGAGCCTTTCCTCATTGACGACTTAGTTATTCCAAAATACAACCTGTATGGGAAAGACAGATATCATTATACTGAAAAATATAATAAGTTGGCGCCTTGGCCACATCCTTAGATAAGCATTGAATTATTGTTTTAAGTATCATTATACACTCAAGTTTTTGTTTTTTAAAAAAATATATTTGATATGTCTCAATCTGTTGCAGTCATTACTTATGTCCAAATTGCCCCATCTTAGGCCACTGGGAACTCCTCCAGATTGGTTCCTATATCCTTTTGGCAAGACCCCATTAGTCTGTGATGGCTTCTTTGCTTTCTGGCACAAGATGACCACCTTGCTCATTTTATACAGTTCCTGCCAGACCTGGAAACAACCATTTCTTTAAGGAGCCCTATGAACTACTTTTTAATATTTTTTTGCTTTTGTTGTTTAACTACTTTAGGCTACTTATATACAATGTGACTATGTTCTTAGGCTTTAAGTATTTTGAGGTTAGATATTGGGGGGGGTATGCTGCTGATATTAGTATGCATTTAAAATCTTATTGCTAGTGTTAGACTGCATTTGTAGACAATAGGGTTTTTTTACAGGAAATTTAAATGTTAATGTGCTTTCCACTTTAGTGCTAACAGGTTGTACAACATAACTGTTTGCCTTGTACTCATTGGTTTATGGTTTAATCATTTAGACAAGCTTGACAAACCTCCATCAAAACCTGCCCAACTTGTTGTACCAAACTGTCTTACCCTTGTCCTTGTAGTTTCCTGCTTATTAAAGATCAGCAAAGATAAATTGTATGATCAGCCATTTGTGAGCAGACATTTCAGATAAGAGCCAGTCAGCATTCTAGCTGCCATACCTCAAATGATGTAAAGGAATGTGGTTTTGATGTTGTTGAGGATCAATGATAAGCATATGTACAAGAAGATAACACTATTAGATAACAAACTAGTACTACAAGATTTCAGAGAATAAAATATGGTTTTGGTTGAAAAGACAAGAGCTGATAAAAGGAATGGGACTTAAGATTGGAGTTCCCAATAGATTAGAATTTGTATAGGCAGAAAAAAGAGAGAAGGCATCCTTATGGTGTATTGCTGGCAGGAATGAACACAATGTGATTGACAACAGTAATCTGAAAGTTTTATGGGCCAGTGGGAGATGGAGTTGTGTCAGAGTAGTAGATATGATGAGCAGAAGACCTGACATTGAGCCCACATGTTTGTCTTCATTTGATTACCTGGAAGAAATAATTTTAAGCTCCTAAGCTAGAAGTGCTATTGATATACTGTGTGTTGGGCAGATTTATTAAGATAGAGCTTGAACAAAGATACTGGTTAGGAAGCATTTGTAGTTGTCTAGGTGTGAGTTAATGCAGCAGTGGAAATGGATAAAAAGAAATGAAACTGAGATATTTCAAAGAAGCATTTTTAAAAGTCTGGTAACACTGAAAATGGGAAGATTTGGAATGAAGAAGGAAAAGCTATTTCAAATTAATTTAAATTAAATATTTACAGTTCAGTCCGTCAGTCACACTAGCCAGATTTCAAGTGCTTGGTTAGCTGCACATGGCTAGTAGTTACCGTAATGGACAGCACAGATCTAGAACACTTTCTCCATCACAGAAAGTTCTGTTAGACCTGGTTTAGACCTGGTTATCTAAAACAAAGTAATGATGCCAAATCATAGAAACAAAGAAGCAGCAGAGTTGGGGAGTTATTTTGTGAAGGAAGGTGAGATTTGATTTTAGACATGTTGCGTGTATGTAGACCTTTAACTGAAGTTGTCCAGAGGCAACAGAAAATGCCTGAGTACAGTTCTGTGGTAGACTTGGGGTGCGGTTAGTAGTCACGGTGGGAGCCAGGAGACTGTGGGTTTTCATTAGCAGGTTGTAGGCAATTGGTAAAGACCTCAGCCAGGCAAGAACTAGGAACAGTCAGAGATAGAAAGGAGAACTGGGAGAGGTTTTATTTCTTTTTTTAAAGAGAAAATGCAAAGATCAGCACTGTTAAGACCCTTAATAGAAGAATCTGTGTCATGAGAAAAGATCGATAGTTTTAGCCAAGTGGAGGTCTTTGCTGGCCAATTAGTTATTTCACTAGAGTGCTGGGAAATGGAATTTGACTGCAAGAAACTAGAGAAGAATGGGAGTGGGAAAGAAAGCCGATGCATGCAGCTTGAAAGGAAGTGGAAGAAAAAAAAGCAATGTCTTGAGCAGGGTGGCAGGGTCCAGTCCCGGGACTTGGTGGTGCACATCAGAAGAGGAAAAACCGCTTGCTTGGCTTAGGGCCTTTTTTCTGATCACGGGCAAAGAGGAGGTGAGAGACTCTGAGATGAGCGCAGAGGAAGGCTGCGTGCAGAGGGTTGGTGAGGGAGGCCCTGGGCTCTCCTCAAGGAGGCACTTTGAGAAGTCTGCAGGAGAAGGCTTGCAGTTCTGTGGTGTTTACAGGTGGCTGGGAGTCTCAAAGTACTATTTCGAGTGCTGAATTGAAACGATGAAATATAAATGCTATATATTTGATAGTCCTATTTAAATATTCTGAGTTTCTGGATCTAGAAAAATACTTCATACTGTTTTTGATTTGGCTTTTTTTCTGAGTGTTGAAAATACCATATTTAAAAACTAATTACTGGCCGAGCGCAGTAGCTCACGCCTGTAATCCTAGCTCTCTGGGAGGCCGAGGCCAGCGGATTATTTGAGCTCAGGAGTTCGAAACCAGCCTGAGCAAGAGCGAGACCCCGTCTCTGCTAAAATTAGAAAGAAATTAATTGGACAACTAAAAATATATAGAAAAAATTAGCCGGGCGTGGTGGCGCATGCCTATAGTCCCAGCTA
>CAUYSK010021952.1:0-23206 GCA_963575035.1 Avahi laniger | reverse complement strand
TCTCCTGCCTCAGCCTCCCGAGTAGCTGAAACTACAGGTGCACACCACCATGCCCAGATAGTTTTTAAATTTTTTCTTTTAGAAACAGATTCACACTATGTTGCCCAGGCTGGTGTTGAACTCCTGACCTCAAGTAATTTTCCCACCTGGTCCTCCCAGAGGACTGGGATTATAGGCATGAACCATCACAACTGGCCTGCCTCATTGTTTAAAGCTCTAATTGTACCTATACTGTTGAAACCAAAGGGTCTTCGAAAGAAGTGGGAATAGTTTAGAATCTTAAAGGTGAGCAATCCCTCATGAACCACCTAATCTCCCTTGCATACTACAGATGAGGAAACTAAGGCCCAGAGATGGGATGCACTTGTCCAAGTATATTAGTCAGGGTTCTCCACAGAAACAGAGCCAATAGGATATGTGTGCATGCATGTGTGTGTGTGTGCATGTGTGTGTGTCTCTGTGTGTGTGTGTGTGTGTGTGTGTGTAGAGAGAGAGAGAGAGAGATTTAATAAATTGGTTCACATGATTATGGAGGCTGGCAAACCCAAAATCTGCAGGGTGGACTGGCAGGCCAGAGACCCGGGAAAGAGCTGATGTTCAAGTTCAAGTTCAAAGGCCATCTGCTGCAGAACTTACTCTTGCTTGGGGAAGGTCAGTCTTTCTATTTTAGTCAGGCCTTCAACTGATTGGATGAGGCCCACCCACATCATGGAGGGCAATCTGCTTTACTCAAAGCCCCCCAGTTTTAATGTTGCTCTCATACAAAAACATACTCACAAAAATGTCTAGAATAATGTTTGACCACATACCTGAGCACTGTGGCCCAGCCAAGATGACACACAAAATTAATCATCATACCAGGGTCACGTAGCAAAGGCAGGTCAAAGGATTGTGGATGGCAGCAGAGCCAGGGTCACCAGCAGCTTCAGGGTGAGTGAGCTGGTGGAAAGGAAGCCAAAATGCAGCTGATTGGGGGTGGGCTGGAGTCTGGGACAGGAGTTGACATTAGGCACTGGGACCAGGACCCAGTGTGGGGGATGAGGGTACCATGGCCTGGCTGTGACTATACACCCTAAGTAAGTCAGGCGCTGCACTGTGTTTTACTTGGATTAAGTCAATGACGCCTCTAGTAACTCTGTGAAGTAAGCATGCTTATCATCCCCACTGTTCAGAAGGGGAAAACTGAGGCCCAGAGCAGTTAAGTAGCGAGCCCAAGGTCACATAGCTAGGAAACCATGTAGACTTGGTTCAACAATGAGGAGCCCCTTAACTGCAGGCAATCTCCCCCTCAGCCTTCCCTGGCCTCTCACTGCAGGCCCTGAACGGAGAGGGGCACATGCTGATAGACGTGACCCAGGAGGCTACGACTCTACCTTAAGCTCGAAACAAATAAGAGAGGGGAGCAATTGCTTAAATTACTGTTGGTACGCTCACGTGATAGATGCCTGAAGAGCTGCTAAGAATAAAGAATTCTGTGACGACGATTTAATGAGGTAAGAAGATGCTTATGACATACGAAACAGAAAAATAGAGTGTGTAACTGTCACTACAGTTTGACATTAAGTTTGTTTAAAAACATAAACAGAATAAAAGGAGTGGGAGGAAATGTTGTAGATTCTTGAGGAGGGATAAGTGCTAATATCTGTGAATCCCCAAATTTGTAAACACAGCAACCACTATAGCATAAGCTTTCCACACAGCTGAATATATCCTGCAAATCTATACCTGGGTGTGTTAGTTATCTGTTGCTGCATAATAAATTACTCTGTGGCCGGGCACGTTGGCTCACACCTGTAATCCCAGCACTTTGGGAGGCCAAGGCAGGAAGAGTGCTTGAGGTCAGGAGTTTGAGACCAGCCTGGACAACATAGCGAGATACCATCTCTATGAAAAATTTTAATAACTAGCTGGATATGGTGGTGCATGTCTGTCATCCCAGCTACTCAGGAGGCTGAAGCAGGAGGATCACTTGAGCCCAGGAGTTCGAAGCTGCAGTGAGCTATGATCGCACCACTGCACTCCAGCCTGGGCAACAGAGCGAGACTCTGTCTCTAAAAAGATAAAACAAAACAAATTACTCCAAAACTTAGTGACTTAAGCAACAAACATTTACTGTCCCACAGTTTCTGTGGGTCAAGCACCGGGGGTGACTTAGGGTGCCTCTGGCTCAGTCTCATTCAGGGCTGTAATCCAGGATGGGGCTATAGTCATCTCAAGGCTCAACGTGGGGACGATCTGCTTCCAAGCCCACTCACGTGGCTGTCTGCAGGCCCCAGGAGAGCCACTTCCGAGCCTGCTGCTGACTGAGGAGCTCTGGTTCTGGGAGGCTGTTGGCTGGAGATGCTGGCTCCTTGTCCGTTCGACACAGCAGCTGGCTTCCCTCAGAGAAAGCAAGAAAAGGTGAGCAGTGTGGAAGTCTTGACTGTTTATAGCCTGATTTCAGAAATGACATCCTGTCACGTTTGCCATATTCTCGTCATTAGAGGCAAGTCCCCAGATTGGCCCACACCCAGGGGAGAGGATTACACAAGGGCATGAAAACCAGGTGGCAGGCTCATGGGGGGGCCACCCTGGGGGATGCTACTACGCCGGGTAAGAGCCAGCACTTGCGTGGACCCTTCTGTTTCCTTTCACCACCAGCACTAGCAGTCGGCTTGCTTTGGAGAGGCCACTTTTCAGAAGGAAACAGTTTGTGTCCCTTCGCAATAGTGGCAATGCCCCCAGCAGTGAGCAGAGAGCCGGTAGGTTTTGGACAAGAGAGCTGGAGATTTCCTCCATGCTCTCACTGCGTGGGTCCAGAGGGCTCCAACCATCCACAGACGGGCTTCCCAGCGCGCTTTCGGCTGCGATAGCTGGGGTCAGGGGAACGATGGTGAACGGGCAGAAGCGCGATGGTAAGGGGGTAAAGGAAACAGAGGCAGAGACCAGGCCCGTGAGAGCACCACCAGCAGCAAAGAGACCTTGAGGAATCCTCTATCTCCCTCAGGGCTGTATTTCTTTCATTTAGTCATTCATTCATTCATTCATGTTGTCAATTAATATTTACTGAGCACCCAGTATATGCCAAACACTATCACAGGTGCTGGAGATACAGCAGTGAACAAGGCTGCGGACATCCCTGCTCTTAAGGTACCAATAGTCAAATCAGGGGAGCCAGAGACAATAAACACAAATAAATAATTCAGAGAGTGGCATGTGCTATAGAGAAAATAAAGCAGGGAAAGTTGAGAGTCTGGTGAGGGTACTACTTTTTTAGAGAAGTCAGGGAAAGGGTCTTTAGGAGGTGTCATTCAGGGCTAAGACCTGAATGTCAAAAGGGAGTCAGCCATGCAAAGATCTAGGATAAGAAGATCCCAGGCAGTGGCAATGTCATGTGCAAAGGCCCTGGGGTAGGATAAAGCTAAACTAGAAACAAGGCCAGTGTGACTGGAGCACAGTCAATTAGGAGAAAGAGAAAGGTGAAATCTGAGAGGCCAGAAAAATTGTGTAAGCATGTGAAGGATGTGAGATTCTTCCTACATGAGTGGGAAAATTTTAAATGGGGGAGTACACTGATTTTTTAAATTCATTTAAAAAATATTCATTGAGCACCTATTCTCAAATGCTGTCTTAGGTACTTGGGATAAAGAAGGGAATAAACAACAATGCTTAAATTTTAGTGGGGAAGTGGAAGGAGGAAGGGTAAGAAAAGGAAAGAGGAATCAAGAGGGTCAGAGTGCAAAAGCTGCAGTTTAAAATAGGAAGAGGACATGTGAGCAGAGATTAAGAAGCCAGGTGGAAATGTGTCCTAGGTAGAGGGAAGAGCCAGTGCAAAGGCCCCGGGGCAGGAGTGAGCCTGAAGCATTTAAGCTGGAAAGCTGGTGTGGCTGGCAGGAATGAGCTGGGGGAAGGTAGCAGCAGGTGAGGCCAAAGAGATATCCAAGGGCCAGATCATAGGGACCACTGTAAGGGTTTTTTCCCATGAATCAGAGAGCTTGACATTTAAAAAAGATCAAATTGTTCACGGGTGAGAAAGGAGGTGGGGAGGTAGTCAGAGGTGCTTTATAGATGGAGCTGATGGATGTGCTCATGGATTGGACATGGGGAAAGGGAGGGAGGAAAGATGCTGAAATTCGGGGCCTGAGCGGTTGGTGGTTGGTAGTGCCAAAGCAGAAGAGACTGGAAGAGTTTGGAGATTGGAGAAAGGGCAGGACTAGATACATAGATTTGGAAGCCATCAGCGGACAATGAGGGATGGGCGAGATGACCTTGAGGGCCTATGCAGCCCTTTGCCTCCACGAGGGCCTCCTCTCCTTGTGCACCCAGAGCTCTAAGCCTCACACTCCTTCCCTCACCACTGCTGCACGCCTAGAATCTGCCCCATCCCTCCTCTTCAGATACTCCTTTCTCCAGGAAGCCTCCGTAATCTTTCAAGATAAGTGACCTCCCTTTCCTTGGGATCCTCACCATACCTTCCCTGCGCCTCTCACCAGCATCTATCATTCTCCTTCTTGTGTGCTGTGCCTTCCTATCTTCTCATCTCCCTCGGTCACAGCACCCGTTTGGCACACAATGAAAACTTTAAAACAGCCCGTGTTTTGGGAGGCAGCAGAGCATAGTGGTTAGAGAGCTTAGGCTCCAGTGCCAGACAGGACAGAGTTCACGACCCCGCTCTACTATTTCCTGGTCCAACTTCTTTGAGACTCAGTTCTCTCATCTGAAATATGGGGATTAAAAAGGTACCCACCTACAATCCACCCCACGTATATGTATGTCTGTATACATATTCATATAAAGTAGATAAATGCAATATAAAAGTATACATTTACCAAAAGACATGAACAAGAATGTTTACATCAGCAATATTCAAAAGGGTGGAAAACTGGAAACGACACAAATGCCCATCAACTTTAGAATGAATAAATTGTGGAATATTATATACAAGTTAATGCTACGCAGCAATGAGAATGAACGAATTATAACTATCTGGAACAATATGAATAAACTTCACAAGCATCACGATGACCTATAGAAGCTAGACACAAAAGAGGAGACAACTTGTATGATCCATTTATATAGAGTTCAAAATAGAAAAAAATAATCTATAGGGTTAAAAAGTCAAGATGGTGGTTATAGTTGGGGGACAGTCCTTGGAAGGGTACAAGAGGGCCTTTCCAGGGTGCTGATATTCATAATATTCTGTTTTTTGGGTTTTTTTTTGAGACAGAGGTCTTGCTCTGTTGCCCGGGCTAGAGTGTCGTGGCGTCAGCCTAGCTCACAGCAACCTCAAACTCCTGGGCTCAAGCCATCCTTCTGCCTCAGCCTCCCGAGTAGCTGGGACTACAGGCATGCACCGCCATGCCCGGCTAATTTTTTCTATATATTTTTAGTTGTCCAGCTAATTTCTTTGTATTTTTAGTAGAGACGGGGTCTTGCTCTTGCTCAGGCTGGTCTTGAACTCCTGAGCTCAAACGATCCTCCCGCCTCAGCCTCCCAGAGTGCTAGGATTACAGGTGTGAGCCACCGCACCTGGCCCATAATGTTCTGTTTCTTGATCTTTGTGGCGTTTGCATGAATGTGTGCATTGTATGAAAATTCATTGAGCTATACATTTATGATGTGTGCTCTTTTCTGTTATGTCTGATACACTTCAGTAAAAAGGAGCTGCATATAAGGAGTAGATCACAGTCCCGGGCACATAGTAAGTGCTCACTAAACGTTAGCTATTCCGAATGAATGGAACAACCCATCCCTTGCTCCCAAGTGAAATCCATTAACAATCAGAACCATGGACAGATCAGAGCCTGTGCTCAGGGAAGGCTGGAGGAAAAGGAAGAGATCTCAGGTCTGACACAAGGGACTTGAGGCAGGAAAGAATATAAGATCTTTCCTTTTCTATTAGTGGTTCAGTGCCTCTGGGGGCATTCCCATCCTGCAGAAAGGAGACTGTTCCTTGGGGACTGAGTGTCTGTGTGTGTGTGTGTGTGTGTGTGTGTGTGTGTGTGTTCATGCAGAAATTCATTCTGTCTTAAAAGGTCTACAGCCCCTTGTTTTTCTAAGCCAGTGAATGTTGAAATCTCCCTAGAGATGCCAGTCCTGGATCTACTATATCCAACAGCATGCCCAGGCTCTTGCAAGCTTTTCTCCCTTTCTTGGGCTTGTGTTAGGGGACAGGGAAGACACTCCAATCAAGGTAAAAATAGCCTATGACAAAAGATCTCTCAATCATGCCCAGACTCCTGATTCTGACTCCCTGGGGGTGGCCTGTACCCAGTGTCTAGAATGGGCTCCATGGAAGATTCTTGAGCACATCTGAGCCTCCAGAGGCCCAGTCTTTTGCGTTAGGTCCAAACACAAAACTTCTCCCAAGAGTACTCTTCTAAGGGGCCTCTCCAGGTGGGGAAGGGGTTCCTGGGTCAGTGGGTCACCTCCTTCTTGGGAGTTTCCCCTCCTTCCTGGGGTTCTCTGCTTATGTCCTATGACAGCCACCACCGGCAGGAATCAGCTCCCACTACTATTTCAATAAAACAATGCTCAAAGGCCTCCAAAGTCTGGGCTGAGCCTGGATGGATTTGGAGGCCTCTTTAAACAAACCTATCCCACCCATCACCTCCGTAAGCTCTGCAAGGCTCACATCTCAGGTTCTACGGCCTAACTGTGACCCAGACACCCAATGCACAGAGAGGGAGTGATGAAGTGACCTCCTGAATTACAGTATCCTCCTTTAGAAGACACCCTTTTTCCCCACCCCCAGGGCTGCCTCTCTGAGTGGGTCAGTTCTACTCCCTGCGGCCCTGCCAGATGAGTCTCTGGCCTGCCAGCTGAGCTGAGCTGAGGGCCTGGTGGGTAATTGGCCTGGTGGGTAATTGGCCTGGGAAGCCCACAGGGACGTGGGGAGTGTGGGGGGAGGGGGAGCCCCAGGTGCTGCAGGAAGTGCAGCCGTCGATCAAGTGGCTCCTTCTCTCAGCCTGGAGACCGGGGAGCTGCACAGGCCCAGGGCGCAGCAGCTCTTAAACGAGAAGACAAGACCTGGTTCTGACCCTTCAGGGAAATCACAGGTCTGCAGGGCATTGCCCCAAGAGCTGCGGGGGTTGGAGGGCACCCCTGTCCCCAGCACTTCACTCTTCCTCCCTACATGTTAGGCTTCTTCAGAGGACAGGGTTTGTTCTGTCCTCTGGGGCTCGCAGGCTGAACCGCTCAGTGGGAGTGAAGCCAGTTATGGAAACCATGTGACCAGGGCGCCTTGAGAAGCCCTTCTGGGAGTGCCTGGGAGAAAGGACCAGGAGAGGGCGAAGTAAGCCCCAGCTCCAGCTCAAAGGAAGTGGGACAATAGTCAAGACCAAGAAAATCCCCTGAAGGGTCAGGCAGTCAAATGGTTCTGAAAAAGAACGGCAATGATGGCCCCACGACAGTCCCCAGCCCAGGGCTTGGTTCTGAGAAGCCAGATTACCTGAACCCTGAGCACAACCACACGTCAGAAATGCTTCATCCAAAGGTTATCTGAGCATGGTCCCCATCAGCGGGAGCAGCCTCCCCTGGGAACTTACCATGCAAATTCTCAGGCCCGCCCCAGATCTACCGAATCTGAAACCTGGGGCTGGGTCCAGCAATCCACACGCTGTCTAGGGGATTCTGATATGCGCTCATCACGTTTGAGAACTAGCACTGGTATAATCGGACAGGGCTCCACAACTGGCATGCCCAGTAAACTTCGTTTATTCGCAAATTCATTTACATTCATCAAATATTTATTAGCACCTTCTGTGCTAGACCCCTGTCGAGCCCCACGAGGAGCACAAAGTGGGGTAAATCATAGTCCCACCCTCCAGGCAGACTGACCAGTAAGTATGGGGAAGGCAAAGAAAGCCCCAGGAAGGAGCTGCTCTCTCTGGCTAGGGGGAAATAGAGAGGGCTTCCCAGAGGAGGTGGTATTTGAGCTGGACCTTGAAGGATGAGTAAGAATCAACAGGCAGAAAATGAAGGGATGGGGGGTGGGGAGTGGGGGTTCCAGGAACGTTTTTCTAAAACCCAAATCTAACTTTTAAAAACATCTTACTCAGCCAGGCACAGTGGCTCACACCTGTAATCCTAGCACTCCGGGAGCCCGAGGCGGGAGGATCACTTGAGGTCAGAAGTTTGAGACAGGCCTGAGCAAGAGTAAGACCCCATCTCTACCAAAAATAGAAAAAATTAGCTGGGTGTGGTGGCACTCCCAGCTACACGGGATGCTGAGGCAGGAGAATTGCTTGAGTCCGGGAGTTTGAGGTTGCTGTGAGCTAGGTTGACATCACAGCATTCTAACCCAGGAGACACAGTGAGACTCTGTCTCAAAAAATAAAAAGACCTTATTGCTTTGGGGATACATTCAAGTGACTCAGCACAAGCTTCTTCATGATGCCGGCCCTGCCTCCCTCATCAACCCATCTCCCGCCACTCCACACCTTCATTTCTTTTATGTGAGTGACACTGAACTTCCACAGAGCATGCTATTCCTCATCACCAGGCCTTTGCTTGTGCTGTCCCTTATGCCTGGGATGTCCCCTCTTGCCTCTTACCCATCCTTCAGGATCCATTGCAGGTGTTTTCTCCTCCAGGAAGCCCTCCGGACTCCTCTGGGCTGGGTAAGTATCATTCTCTAGGTCCCAAGGCCTGAAACACAGGTGCATCAGTGCCTTTACTGAACTGTATTTTAAAATCTGCTTTATGTTAATCCCCTTGCTAGAATGTGAAATCTAGTGAATAGGCCTCCCTTCAACTGTGTGTCCCTAGGGCCCAGTGCACAGACTAGTTTGCAGTTGAGATTTCAATAAATATTTATTTAGCCAAGGAAAGAAGGAAGGGAGAATGTTAAATAGGAGGTCCAAAACTCACACACACACACACACACACACACACACACACACACGCACGCACACACACCCCGCAGGAATGGTGAAGAGTCCGACAGGGTGCTCATCCCAAAGGCAAAGGTACAAAATGTGTTCCCTTCTGGAAGGATAGCACTGCTAGAAAAAAAAAATTTTTTTTTAAATATTTTCCTTTACATGAAACCTGGAACAGAGAAGACAGTGCTGAGCAGCCAGGAGCCTCTTGCCATGTGCTTGCTGGCTTGACAGATCTGGTGTATGTGCTTTGAATTCAGTTGTCATCTGTAACAGTGTTCATTCAGTGTGTCAAGCTAAGTCTTAGCACTGTAAGTTGTTTCTGAATTGGGGTGTAGGATTATCAATCCTCAAGAATCACAATGGCATGTGAAAAGGTGCTCAAAGGCTGGGCATAGTGGCTCACACCTGTAACCCCAGTACTCCGGGAGGTTGAGGCACGGGATTGTTTGAGGCCAGGAGTTCGAGACCAGCCTGGGCAACACAGTGAAACTCCATTTCTACAAAAAATTTAAAAAATTAGCCAGGCATGGTGGTGCATGCCTCTGGTCCCAGCTACTCAGGAGGATTGCTGGAGCTCAGGAGTTGGGGGCTGCAGTGAACTCTGATTATACCACTGCACTGTAGCATGAGTGACAGAGCAAGACTCTGTCTCTAAAAAACAAATTATTAGTCATTAGGGAAATGCAATTAAATGTACAACTAGATGCCGTTACACATCTAATCTATTGAAATAGTAAACTTTTTTTTTAATTTGTAACAATTTTTTTTGTAGAGATGGGGCCTCACTATGTTGCCCAGGTTGGTCGTGAACTCCTGGCCTTAAGTGATCTTCCCGCTTCATCTTTGTAAAGTGTTGGAATTACAGGCATGAGCCACCAGGCCTGGCCTGGCAAGGCGAAAATTTTTTAAACTGAAAATACCAAGTGTTGGCAAGGACGCAGAGCTGGTGGGAATGCAAAATGTACAGCTACTCTAGAAAACATTTTTGTAGTTTCTTTTTTTTTTTCCATTTTTTTATTTTTTTTGAGACAGAGTCTCGCTCTGTTGCCCAGGCTAGAGTGCCGTGGCATCAGCCTAGCTCACAGCAACTTCAAACTCCTGGGCTCAAGTGATCCTCCTGCCTCAGCTTCCCAGGAAGCTGGGACTACAGGCATGTGCCACCATGGTCGGCTAATTTTTTCTATATATTTTTAGTTGTCCAGCTAATTTCTTTGTGTTTTTAGTAGAGACAGGGTCTCGGTCTCGCTCTTGCTCAGGCTGGTCTCGAACTCCTGAGCTCAAACGATCCTCCTGCCTCGGCCTCCCAGAGTGCTAGGATTACAGGCGTGAGCCACCGCGCCCAGCCTGTAGTTTCTAATAAAGTTAAACATACACCTATAATCCAGCAATCCTAATTCTAGGTACCTACTTTAGAAACATGAAGACTTAAATTTACACAACCTATAAGTGAATGTTTATAGAAGCTCTATTCAAAATTTCCTAAATTTGAAACAACCCAAATGTCCATCAGTAGGCAAATGGATAAACAAATCGTGGCATATCCATATAATAGAACACTACTCAGCAATAAAAAGGACATACTATGGATATACAAGCAACATGGATGAATCTAAATGCATTACACTAACAGAAAGAACCTAATTCCAAAAGGTCATGTACCACATGACTCCATTTATAAGACATTGTTGAAAACACAAAATTTGGGCCAGGCGCGGTGGCTCACGCCTGTAATTCTAGCACTCTGGGAGGCCAAGGCGTAAAGCATCGCTTGAGGTCAGGTGTTCGGGACTAGCCTCAGCAAGAAACGTGACCGTCTCTACTAAAAATAGAAAAATTAGCAGGGCATGGGAGAGAAGCTGAGGCCAGGAGGATCGCCTGAGCCCAGGAGTTTGAGGTTGCTGTGAGCTAGGCTGACGCCACGGCACTCTAGCCCCGGTGACAGAGCGAGACTCTGTCTCAAAAAACAAACAATCGGTGGGTAAGTCCAGGAGCTACAGACAAGCGTCCGAGCTCGGGCGGGCGGGACCGCACGCCACTCCGAGCTCCCGAGTCCTGCGGGCCGACCACCCGCAGCCTCTGGGCACACACGCAGCGGCTCAGCCCGCGGCCAGGCGCGCGCCCGACAGGGGCGGGTTGGGCGGGGAGCGCGGCTGCGCGTGCGCAGAAGGCCTGGCGGGTGCGCGGCAAGATCCCGGAGGTTCCGGGCGAGCGAGCGAGTGCTCAAAGCCGGCTTCGTTTGAGGTCGGCAGCTGCCCTTTTAAGAGAACATTTCTTAGTGGGGATTCCGGCCGTGGCCACTTTTCTGAGGCGCGAAGGACCCCTAGTGAGTTTGTGAGACAGCCTGGGAGCTCCTTGGGGCTGAGGTAACAGCACACAGCGGCCCTGTGCGCCCGCCAGGTTGGCTTTGCGTTTCTTTTATCTCTGAGGGAAGTTTCTGGCCCGGGCCCCACCGCTCGGCAGCTGCAGTGTATTCCCCCCGCCCCCGGAGGTCGCCTTCTCCGCCCCAGGCCCTTGGGACGCCCGGCACACCGAGGTCGGGCCCGTGCCACCGCAGGGGCCAGGAGGAAGGTGCGAGGGAGGGCGGCGGCGGCTGGGCCCTCGGGCAGCCCGCCCCGCGCAAGAGACCAGCGCAGAGCCCGGGGCCCTCGGGCCGACCCCCGTGACCGTGCTTCCGCCCACCCCGCGCCCAGGTCCGCTCACCCTACCCTTAGCAAGAACTTCCAGTAACTACAGTGTCCTTCCGCTCTGTAACACCCTCCGACCCGGGCTTAGCAGTTGCCGTGACAGCGAGACTTCTTCCATAGAAACACTTCCTGTCACATCCGGCCTTAATGATTCCAGTGAGTTTCTGGCTTTCAGATGCCCGCTTTCACCTGGGAAGTAAATATTTGAGTCAGGGCACGCAATCAGATCTCCGTTCCGCTCCCCGGCTCCTGGACTGAGTCTTGGCATTTGGGGAAGTGGACAGAAAGATGCAAACAAGTATACTTGGCTGAGCAGCTTTTGTTTTCAGAGCTCTAGTTCTTTCATTTGTGCATCTGCAGGCAGTAAGCCCGTCACAATATCCAGCAGTCCACCTAGAGTCTCTCTGGATGTCTCATGGTACCTCAAATTTGGGCATTTCCAAATATAGACTCAAAATATTTCCCTCAAAAATTTACTTACCAAGATTCCTTTTTTTCAGGAAGTGGCACTTTTATCTCTTCAGTTAGTTGCCCAAGCAATGGGGAGTCATCCTCGACTGTTCTTTCTCTCCTACCCCGTCAAGTCACAAAATTGTCCCTGGACATCTTCTCAGGCATCTTCCTAATCAGTCCCCTTCTCTTCATCTCCACTGTTGTCTCTGTAGGCCAGGCCACTGTTAGCTTCTGCCTGGAACCGCAGGAGTCTCCTAGCTGGTCTCCTTTCATCTGCTCCTGTTCCGGGTTGTTTCCCACGTTACAGCCAGAGGGATTTTTTTTTTTTAAGTCACAGCCATCTGGTCATGTCATCTTTTTATTACACCCTGCAGTGCCTTCTGATTGTTCTTAGGACAGATGCCACAATCCATAAGCTGGTTTATAAGAATAGGCCTCATCCCTTCTCTATACTTTCTTCCTAGATGATCTCATCCATTCCAGTAGCTCCACATACCATCCAAATACTGATGACTCAAATGTGTATTTCCGTCCTCATTTCCATCCCTTGCACAGCAGGAGACTGCATCCACTTGGATGTCTCAAAGGCCTCTCTGACTTAACCAAAACAGAACTATGTATTCCTCCTGCCCTCTCCCCACAAATCTTTCTCTAGAATCCTTCCTTGCCTCAGTAAAGGGTACGTACCGTTGTCTACCTAATTGCAAAGGTCAAAAACCTAAGAGCCATCCTTGAGTCCCACATCTAGTCCATTAGTTAGTCTAAAATATACCTCAGACTATTCACTAACTACTAAAACTCCGAGTCCAAATCAGCAGCTTCTTTCTCTTGGACTACTACAGAAGCTTCCTAATTTGTCTCCCTGTTTCTGCTCTTGTCCCTTTACAGTTCATCTTCCTCTTGGCTGGCAGATATTTAGATATTTTTAAAGCGTACATCAAATCATTTCTTTCCTCTTTATAAAGCCCTTAGCATAAAATCTGGACTCTTTACAATGGCCTACGAGGCTTGCACGGTCTGGTGCATGCCTGACACTCTGACTTCATCTGGCTCCTCTTTGCCTTCATTCTCAATGTTCTAATCACATTGACATTTCTGTCCATTAAACTACCCATGAAAGGGCATCTGTGCTTGCTTTTTTCCCTGCTTGGGATGCTTCTCCCCCTGATCTTTGCATGGTTGTTTCCTTTTCATTAAGGCCTCAACTCAGTTGTGATCTCTTCTGAAAAGCCTTCACTGGCCACACTAGCTGAAGCAGCTTCCTGGTCATTCTCTAAGATAAAACCCTATCTCATTTTCTTCACACTACTTAGCGTACCTGAAATTACACTTATTTGTATGTTTATTGTTGCTCTCCACACCTCCTGAAATGTAAGCTCTTAAAGACAAGGAATTGTGTCTCTCTTGTATTAGTGCCCAGAACTCTGCCTGATGCACAGTAGGGTATCAGATGTGTGCTGACTCACTCACCTGTGTAGTCTCACAGCATTGTCTTTCTTGCCCACGGTGTTCCAGGTTACCATACTGCTCTCTTTTAAAAGTGCCATGCTTTTTCTCAACTGAGGACTGTTGCACCTGCTGTTTTCTATACCCACCCCAGACCCTATGCTCACTCTCCATTTGTGCTCATCCTTCAGAAATCAGTCACTTACTTAGAATGGGTTTCCCTGACTCCAGTCTAGGTTAGGTTTCTCTTTAACATGTTCCCGTATCACCCTATATTTTTTTGTAACAGCCACCACACTTAAAACTATCTGTAAGCTCTGTGCAGGCAAGGATCAAGTTCTTATTGCTCTCCACTTAGCACTTAGTTTCTGGCACTCATCAGGGATGCAAGTCTTTGTGAACTGAATGAATGAACATTGATTGAATATAAGATTGAGAGGATTAAGTCAGGTAAAAATGAGAAGGGTAGTTAGTATGAAGTGTAAGTTAGCTGGATCTGCTGTGCCTATTTCAGAGAAATTTTTGGTTTGTTTAAGATAGCAGATATGAAAGCATTGTATAAACTGAAGGTGCTTTATAAATATAAGATTTTTTTCCTTTTTTTTTTTTTTTTGCTAAGGCCTAGTCAACATCCCAGATTCCTATGGTCCGATGGCCTTTCCAAGTGCAGAGCTTTCTGTTTCTTAGCAATAATTAGCCCGATTCTGTTATTTTAGAGCTATGCTCAGGTGTTAAAATATAAAGAACTGAGGCTGATATTGAGTCTAGGCTAGTTTGTCAGGTAACCACATTCTTGACACCCTTCATTCAGCTGGACTACCTTGCTATAGCAATATATCTGAGTTTTAGTCTGGCCCTTGTTGTGTGACCTTGGCCAAATCAGATTATCTCCTCATGGCGGTATATCTTTTTATAAACCTAGTGATTATAATTTTTTTCTTTTTCTTTTTAATTGTTATGGGTACATAATAGTTGTATATCTTTTTAGGGTACATGTGATATTTTGATACAGGCACATGATGTGAATTAATCAAGTCAGGGTAATTAAATATCCATTACCTCAGGCATTTATCATTTCTTTGTGTTAGAAACATTCCAATTTCACCTTTTTAGTTATTTTAAGGTAACTTATTGTTGATTATAGTCACTTTGTTGTGCTATCAAATATTATTCATTCTATCTAACTATATTTTTGTACCCATTAACTATCACCACTTTATCCTCCCTCTCCCTGCTACCCTTCTCAGCCTCTGGTAACCGTCATTCTACAGTCTGTCTTCATGAGATCTTTTTTTTTAATATTTAGCTCCCACATATGAGTGACATGTGAGATTTGTCTTTCTCTGCTTAGCTTATTTCACTTAACGTAATGTTCTTCAGTTCCATCCATGTTATTGCAAATGGCAGGATTTCGTTCTTTTTTGTGGCTATGTAATATTTCATTGTGTATATGTACCACAATTTCTTTATCCATTTATCCATTGATGGACACTTAGATTGATTTCAAATCTTGGCTATTGTGAATAGGGCTACAATAAACATGGGAGTGCAGATATCTTTTCAATAGACTGATTTCCCCTCATTACAATATATATGCAGCAGTGGGATTGCTTGTCATATGATAAGTCTGCTTTTAGTTTTTTTTTTTTTTGAGACAGAGTCTGGCTCTGTTGCTCGGGCTAGAGTGCCGTGGCGTCAGCCTAGCTCATAGCAACCTCAAACTCCTGGGCTCAAGCAATCCTCCTGCCTCAGCCTCCCAAGTAGCTGGGACTACAGACATGTGCCACCATGCCCGGCTCATTTTTTCCATATATAAATATTTTTAGTTGTTCAGATCATTTCTTTCTATTTTTTAGTAGAGACAGGGTCTCGCTCTTGTTCAGGCTGGTCTCGAACTCCTGACCTTGAGTGATCCACCCACCTCGGCCTCCCAGAGTGCTAGGATTATAGGCGTGAGCCACCATGCCCCAGCCCTGTTTTTAGTTTTTTTGAGGAACCTCCATACTGTTCTGAGTACAATTTTTATCTCCCCTGTATCTCACCAGAATTGGATTAAAATTAGCAAGATATTTCAGATTTCCTAAGTGAAATTTGTTCTCCTTATATAAAAAGTCATTTTCTTTTCTCTCTCTCTTTTTTGAGATACAGAGTCTTCCTCCGTCATGCAGGCCAGAGTATAGTGGCCCGATCAGAGCTCACCTCTACCTTCCAGTCTCAAGTGATTCTGCCACCTCAGTCTCCCAAGTAGCTGGGACTATAGGTGCACACCACCACACCCAGATATGTATATATATTTTTATTATTATTATTTTTGTGTGTGTGTGGAGATGAGATCTCAATATGTTGCCCAGGCTGATCTTGAACTCCTGATCTCAAATGATTCTCGAGCCTTGGCCTCCCAAAGTGCTAGGATTACAGGTGTGAGCCACTGTGTTGGCCTTCTTTTCTTATTAACTTAATTTCTTCACAGTCTGCCATTGTTTTATACCAAGAACAAAGCTATATCTTTTGGAAGTTTTCTTTTTACACTTTCCTATATCTTTCTTATGCTACTAAGATGTGTAAGATATGTAAATCAGAGACTTAGAGTTTACAGCTCAAAATTGTAAAAGATGCTTCCTTTCTCTCTAGCTAAGGATATTCTCTCTACCATTTACCCTTCTGAAACTACTGGTGCTGCTGCTTTTAATTTTTCCTCCTCAAATTCCTTTTTACCATTTTCGTTTTCATTTTTAATCTTTTTCCCTACACATACTGCTTCAGGGCAGCTTGCCCAATGGCGTAACTAAAAACTAAAATGTCCCTCATTGCTTACACTTTTACATCCAAATGCTCTTTGGGTTTCTGGGGTTGGTAGGAGATTGCTGCAGTGAATTCAGTGTGATATGAATGCTAATACACAGGTTGATCTTCATGCTAACAAGCCACAACTACTGGACAGGGTGGTGAGATGAGAAACCATTGCATTTCCAGAATGAGCAGCACAGTCCTTCTACACAATATATCCATGCAACAAAACTGTACATGTAACCCTTAAATTTATACACTTTTCTTTTAAAAAACCATAATCCTGGACCTATTGGCCAAAGGTAGTTTTTCATTAGCTTTTACGTTTGTTAAGGTGGAAATGGAAGACGCACTTAGATGCAAAGAGTAATTTAAGAATAATTTAGGCCGGGCACAGTGGCTCACGCCTATAATCCTAGCTGCTGAGGCAGACAGACTGTTGGAGCTCAGGAGTTCAAGACCAGCCTGAGCAAGAGCGAGACCCCGTCTCTACCAAAAATAGAAAGAAATTAATTGGACAACTAAAAATATATAGAAAAAACTAGCCAGGCATGGTGGCGCATGCCTGTAGTCCCAGCTACTTGGGAGGCTGAGGCAGGAGGATTGCTTGAGCCCAGGAGTCTGAGGTTGCTGTGAGCTAAGATGACGCCATGGCACTCTAGCCCAGGCAACACAGTGAGACTCTGTCTCAAAAAAAAAAAAAAAAAGAATAACTTAAGGCTGGGCTGGGTGGTTCACACCTGTAATCCTAGCACTCTGGGAGGCCAAGGTGAGAGGATCCCTTGAGCTCAGGAGTTTGAGACCAACCAGAGCAGGAGAGAGACCCAGTCTCTTCTAAAAATAGAAAAATTGTCCAGGCATGGTGGTGTGCACCTATAGTACCACCTACTTTGGAGGCTGAGGTAGGAGAACCACTTGAGCCCCAGGAGGTTGCTGTGAGCTAGGCTGATGCCACAGCACTCTAGCCCAGGTGGTAGAGTGAGTCTCAGAAAAACAAAACAAAAGTGTAAAGAGTAACAATGAGTAACTAAGTTAACCTAGGTTAACTTAAACTCCTTTCTGGTTTATTGAGTTGTCTACTAAGGCCTTTCGATTCCATTTCAAGGTGTCTTCCTAACTGTCTGTTAGGTTTAATTATTCCCCTCCCCCCAAACAAAACAAAATCAAATCTGACATAGTTCAAGGTCAAATCTATTCCTGCACAAATGCCAATGGCATTTTAAAGGTTGTGCCTTACCAGAAAAAGTAAGAAGAAACCTATGAGAAAACAGAATGACATCAGTAAGTGTGGAAGTATCCTGGATGGTCTTACGTTGTCAGTCTCTTCCTATCTCATATCTTAATACTTTGTTTTAAAAAAAAAGACTTTTTTATTGGGTAACCTCTTTGCTATGTACTATAATAAACAATTGTACGTGCATTATTTCATTAATAATCCTAATCACCCTGTAGGTAAGAAAACTGAGAATTGAAAATAGAGCTTGAAGACAAACAAATGTGAATGTAACACTTTACATCCAAAATTACAATTCTGAGAAGCTTTAATCAGAACAGCTTATATTTTGGTTTGATATCTTTGTACCCATGAGTTTGCCTGAGTCACCCAGAGGCATGAGAGTGACCAGGGTTATAATTTAATAAAATAATTGACAGGGTGATATGTTGTAATAGAAAATACATGAGCCAAAGGATCCACAATCTTGGGGGGCTAATCCTGGTTCCGTACTGGATTATGTGACCTGTGGAAGTCATTTCCTTCTTTGATGAAGTCACTTCCCTCTCAGCCCCTCTAAAATGAAAGGCATGTCCAGCTATAGGCATAGGCTATAGACATCCATGAATCTATAATTGGAAATAGAGGCTTTCAGAGAGTCTGAATCTACTTCAGCAAAGGTGGGCAGACATCTAAGACCAGCCAAGGACTTTTTTTTCTTAAAGCTGGTCAAATTTAGCAGTGGGGGGTTGAATACCAACTTTAGTGACACTAAGGTTAATAAGTTTTGATAACCCACTACCATCTACCATCGGACCAGCCAAGCCAAGGACTTTTGAAAGCAGAAGAAGTGGTCATCTGTCCTCAATTACATTTCTAAAATGTCTTTGGATTCATAATATCAGCAGGATTTCCCTATTTTGTTGCTTACACTCATTAGTGGTCACAGAGCCTGTCATGTGAGATCTGTTCAGTAAATGTATTTTGAATATATGTTTATAGAAGCTCCTTTATTCTTCAATGTTGGGGAGGGTTTTTCTATCAAATATCACCAGATATATTTGGTGATAGTACTTCCTTGTCATCTCCTTCCGTCTCAGTAGTCAATATCATTATCCTTATATAGCCTTCAGCCCTGCTTCAGGTTCCGTGCACTGACCCAGATGTTCCTTTATGTGAAACAAATGACTAAAACCTTAAAAAATCATGTTCTTTCTGACATCAGTCCCTACCTGTCATTTAAATTGAATTCTTGGATATTTTCAAGGAAAGGTTCTTGGTTGGGATTTGTCAGATTTGGCATTGAGATTAAAGCTAATCAGTTTTGCTGTCTTGAATTTGCTTTTCTAGTGAAGCATTAAAAGAAAAACTCTTGGCCCGGCGCGGTGGCTCACGCCTGTAATCCTAGCGCTCTGGGAGGCCGAGGTAGGCAGATTGTTTGAGTTTAGGAGTTCGAAACCAGCCTGAGCAAGAGCGAGACCTCGTTTCTACTAAAAATAGAAAGAAATTAATTGGACAACTAAAAATATATATAAAAAATTAGCCGGGCATGGTGGCGCATGCCTGTAGTCCCAGCTACTCGGGAGGCTGAGGCAGGAGGATCTCTTGAGCCCAGGAGTTTGAGGTTGCTGTGAGCTAGGATGATGCCACGGCACTCTAGCCCGGGCAACACAGTGAGACTCTGTCTCAAAAAAAAAAAAGAAAAAAAAGAAAAAGAAAAACTCTTCAAGCCTATTATAATGGCTAATGTTTATATAATACTCTGGAGCTACTCTGAAGTAGCTACTTACATGGTTATCTCATTTAATCACCGCAACAGTTCCAGGAGTGAGTGTAATCCCCATTCGTAGATGTAGAAACAAAGAAATGAAGAGGCTAAGTGATTTGCTCAGGGTCTGATGACTAATAGAGGCAGAAGTAGGACTCAAGCCTTGGTCCTCCAGTTCCAGATCTTGTCTTTTGTACAATCCCATACTGTCTGTAATTTCTTCCTTTGTTTTAAAGCCATGATTTGTGGTCACCAATCTGACCCTTCTTATGCAAGATCCTGTCAACTTAATAGTAGTTATTGGAACATAATGTCACCAAAGCTACCATATTCAATGTGGAAAATAACCCTGTGAAATATTTGAAAAACTACTACTATGTGGTTGTTTTGGATTATGCTGTCTAATCTTTGTTTTCAAATGAGGTAATTAGTGTGTGGTGCTTGTTTCTGAAGTGCAATTAACAGGAATAGGCCCTGGCTAGAAGAAGGTTGTTTTTCCTTCTTTAAGATAGGCAGCTATGGTGCAGCCCTTGAAGTTTCCTCTCTGGATTGTCATTTCCACCAAATGTTCTTCATTTCCTTTGCTCTGCTGCCCCCAGCCCTCTGTCTGTAGGGAGGTTACTATATCTTAGAAGAATCCCTGAATAACTGAGAGTTAAATTTTTGAGGCAGCAACCTAAGTGTCACCAGGTGGGCTCCCTGCCTACTTAGAAAAGTCATCTGGCACCAAAACTCCATCAAATCTAGCTTGGTTTCCTGCCATGCCTTGAGCATGGGACATCAGTAATTTTTTTCTCAGGATATGAACAGTATTTCCCCTCTGGGACTTTGCAGTTGGCACCAACTATTTCTTTTCATTTTGGACTGCAATTCTAGTCTAAATAATCTCCTGGGTTCTGGCTCCAACTTCTTGTTGTTCTCTAATCCCAAGCAGCCGAGATCAGTCACTGAGGTATCTCTTTACTGGCAGCCCGGACTTGAACTGTGGAAATTGTGGGAAATTCCATTCTCTGGGCACATAGACCTTATGACTCTACCATATAAGAGTTTTCATTGCTGAGTAGAAATGGCATCAGGATAAATATGGAGGAAAGAATAATGAAAATGGTTGTTTATGCATGTATGATATTTTACTAACAAAATGATTTTATTATTATGTTTATTATCTTGGTTTTTCTTCCTCATAACTCCAGGAAGCAGACTGGCAGAGTGGTTAAGAATATCAAGTCTGGATCTCTACTGCCTCGGTTTGAATTCAAATTCCAACATTCATAGCTCTGGGCAGGTTACTTCATCTCTCAGTGCCTCAGTTTCCTCATCTATTATATTTAGGCTATTTATCTCATAGGCTTGTTGTGAGGATTAAGTGAGATAATATATGTGAAGCACTTAGAATAGGGTGTGACAGAAGTTGTTGATAGATGTTATTGGGTAAGTAGGAGAACCAAGGCTCAGAGAAATTAAGTAGGAACGTGGGAGCTGAGATTCAAACTCAGATTCTCCTTACTTTGTGCCTGTTCTGTCCAGTCCATCTCGGTTGCCTCTAAAAATCAACATTTGTGTTGTATATAGGTCATTTTGATCCTTAGGAACTCTGGACCTCTTTCTCTAATTATTTATTATTTAAAGTTCTTGTGAAGAGACAGAGTGCAGGGTTTATTATCTTTATCATCTCTATTTTACAAATAAAGAGAGGCACAGGAAAACCCTTGTGACTTAGAAAATCACAGCGTGCTCGATTCTTACTTCTGAGCACGTGCCAAATGCACTCTTGGAGGAGAAGAAACGTGGCATCCTTCTTTTTCCATCTCTCCCATTTCCTCAGTTTCCCACAGAGAGGATTTTAAGAGGGCAGAGATTCAAGGATAGAAAAAATAAAACCAGTAAGTGCTAGGGGTATAGTAGGCACTCTTGAGACACACGGCAGCCTCGCAAGTGATGGAGAGGAAGGGTAAATTGAGAGGCCGGGAAAATAAGGCATTCCCTGGCATTACTGGGAAACAGCATATATCTTTATTTGGTACATTGACTGTGTCAGGGAGCTGTGGTAATCACTTAATTTCATCTAAAATTGATAGCAGAGGTCCTCCTAATTGGCCTGTTATTGTTGTATACTTTTGATTGTCTCGTTATTTAACTTGAGCCCTCTTCATATCCACTGAGATTCCAGGGAAAGTAGGAATGCGGAAAGAGAATAGATTCAAGGGATATTTGGGAGAAACATTTCATTCTAACAGAAACCCTGTGAGTCATTAGGGAAGATATTAATATCCTTAGTTTTATGGAAGAGAAGTGATGTGCACTAGTCATAAATGGTAAAACTTGAATTCTGGCCTTTGACTTCAAGCATAGGGATCATTCCAGCATACCATGTATTTTCCCCATGTAAGTAGGAGAATGACCCAGGTGATTAATAGCAGAACTGAGTCTGGTACATAGGCAGTAGTGCTGAGTGTTGGATATCTTACTTATGAAGAAATGCTACAGATTGGGCAAGCTCCCTTTCCTGCATATAAGCAGCAATCTTTAGTTTTTTAGTAATTCTCTAATCTTTCTACTTTATTTAGGCTACTGTTTGGAAGCAATGAGTTTAAAACCCTTTACCTACCCATTTCCAGAGACGAGGTTTCTTCATGCAGGATCCAATGTGTATAAATTCAAAATCAGATATGGCAACAGCATCAGGTAATTTTAAAGGTAGGAGGGTAAGCTATCCGAGCACTAGTTAGTGCCTTCCCACAGGTCGTTTCTTCTCTGCCTTCACCCGACACAGGAACCTGGCTAAAGTAGCATCCTGTAGGACTTTCCAAGGTATTTTATATTCAGTATATTTATTATTTGTATAAGTTTCTAATTAGAGACAACATACTTTTGAGGCAGTGTTTCTCAAAATTTTTATCTCAGAACCCCTTTGTACTCTTAAAATTATTGAAGACCATAGGGCTGAGCGTGGTGGCTCACACCTATAATCCTAGCCCTCTGGGAGGCTGAGGCGGGAGGACTGCTTAAGCTCAGGAGTTCGAGACCAGCCTGAGCAAGAGTGAGACCCTGTCTCTAATAAAAAAAAAAAATTAAATTAAAAAATAAAATACTTTTGATTATATAGGTTATACCTGTTAATATTTATCATATACAAATTAAAACAGACCAGCCTGAACAAATATAATGAAACTCCATCTCTACAAAAAATAAAAAAATTAGCTGGCCATGGTGGCATGTGCCTATAGTCCCAGCTACTTGGGAGGCTGAGGTAGGAGGATTTCTTGAGTCTAGATGTTGGAGGTTGCAGTAAGCTATGATCATGCCCCTGCACTGTAGCCTGGACAACAGAGAGAGACCTTATGTCTCATTCATGCATGTATACATAAATAAATATCCTGTCTCAAACAAACAAATAAATGTAAGAATGATATATTCATTAAATTTTGTTTGTTTGTTTGTTTTTTTGGAGACAGAGTCTCACTCTGTAGCCTGGGCTAGAGTGCTGTGGCATCAGCCTAGCTCACAGCAACCTCAAACTCCTGGGCTCAAGCCATCCTTCTGCCTCAGCCTCCCAAGTAGCTGGGACTACAGGTATGTGCCACCATGCCCAGCTAATTTTTTTCCATATATTTTTAGTTGTCCAGCTAATTTCTTTCTATTTGCAGTAGAGATGAGGTCTCACTTCTGCTCAGGCTGGCCTCTAAATCCTGACCTTGAGCGATCCTCCCACCTCGGCCTCCCAGAGTGCTAGGATTATAGGTGTGAGCCACCACGCCCAGCCTAAATGTTAACAAATAACATTATATTAGAAATTCTACTTTAAAAAATGAGAAGATTGGACCGGGGGCGGTGGCTCACGCCTGTAATCCTAGCACTCAGGGAGGCCAAGGCGGGCGGATTGTTTGACCTCAGGAGTTCGAGACCAGCCTGAGCAAGAGCGAGACCCCGTCTCTACCAAAAATAGAAAGAAATTAAGTGGACAGCTAAAAATATATAGAAAAAATTAGCC
>CAUYSK010021950.1:0-20936 GCA_963575035.1 Avahi laniger | reverse complement strand
CGTCGCACGTTCTCACTATTGTTTGCCTTTCGTGATTTTGGATTGAACTGTTAATTGCCGCTTTGTTAGACTTTTAATTTTTTATTTTATTCTTGGCTAGATTACTGTGTCTGGGTTGCCTTTTTTTTTTTTTTTTTTTTTTTAGACAGAGTCTCACTGTGTTGCCCGGGCTAGAGTGCCATGGTGTCATCCTAGCTCACAGCAACCTCAAACTCCTGGGCTCAAGCGATCCTCCTGCCTCAGCCTCCTGGGTAGCTGGGACTACAGGCATGCGCCACCATGCTCGGCTAATTTTTTCTATATATTTTTAGTTGTCCAATTAATTTATTTCTAATTTTAATAGAGACGAGGGTCTCGCTCTTGCTCAGGCTGGTTTCGAACTCCTGAACTCCAACAATCCGCCCGCCTCGGCCTCCCAGAGAGCTAGGATTACAGGCGTGAGCCACTGCGCCCGGCCTGGGTTGCCTTTTAAAAAGATGATTTTTAGTAACAAAATTACCATTTAGTTTTCTAGCTTATCAAGCCACACAAGGTGAAGTCCCACTCCCCTTTCATATTTGAGAGTAGTTGGAACCCACGCTGTTGATATATGGGGGAAAAATGCTACTGTTACTCTGTTTTGGTTGCCTAGTCTGGGAGAACTGGAAGCATTCTGGCAGGAGGAGCTCAGCTCTCTCTGCAGCTGTTCAAATAGTTTAAGCCTTTAGGTTCATTGTGGATTTTGCTTAACCTTTTCTCCCCACTTGAAAAAAAAAAAAAAAGAGAGAAAAATCCAATAGCCAACTGCATCTACTTTTTTTAAAAACTGTTGTTTGATAAGCTGCGATTATACTTTTGTAACCAGAGGCTGTATTTATTTTCAGCATTGGCAGTTCTGCCTAATGAATCAACTGGTACTGAATTCAAAAAGGGAGATGCAGTCTCCCTCTCTCCATCTATTTGCCAAATCTGTGTGCTCCCTCAGCTCTCAGTAGTGGCTGCACTGAAAAGAGCCATTAGCAAGCGGTGTTCTTGAGTTCTCAGTCCCCTCCTGGCTGGGTAGTGGTACTTCCCCCTGGTGGTTCTGGAGGGGTTGTGTGAGGTGAAGCATCACGTCTGTGACTCTAGAGGAAGTGTACTTATATTTCTTGTTTAAGTATAAAGTCCAACTCTGCATCACTGATGGCTTTAGTTTGGTTCTTGAGCCTCAGTTTCTTCCTTCACTATGGGGTATCTGTCTCTGGATGGTACTCTTGCCATGGGCATTGAAATTACTTAAAAGAGAAAGCAAGAGATGGAGTGAATTTTGGTAGTCTGTGTAAGATGGGGGCCCCTGAAATTACATCTTTTCAGCAAATCCTTTTTTAATTCTTATTGGTGATAGGGAGGAGATTCTTTCTGAGATTCCACATTTCTGGCAAGCTCTGAGCCAGACTGAAGAGCAAGAATTTAGGTCACACAGCTACAGTACTTGCTCCATGGTCTTTGTAGCAATTTAGATTGTAAAAGGGTGGAATGGTGTTGGTGGTGTCCAGTAGCAGACTCTGCAAGGGAAACACTTGCCTCTGCTTTGGAGTCAAGAACCAGGGTGGAAGAGCCGGACAACCTTCCATCTCTTCCTAAGACAGATCTTCACAGTGTAGCTGTACTCTTTTGCTTGAGATTTTGGAATTTCTGGGACATTTTACATACCCAGTTTCATATATAAACTTTAAATATTTTTCAAAGCAAATTATAGGCCGGGTGTGGTGGCTCACACCTGTATTCCTAGCACTCTGGGAGGCCGAGGCGGGCGGATTGTTGGAGCTCAGGAGTTCGAAACCAGCCTGAGCAAGAGCAAGACCCCGTCTCTACTAAAAATAGAAAAAGAAATTAATTGGACAGCTAAAAATATATAGAAAAAATTAGCCGGGCATGGTGGCGCATGCCTGTAGTCCCAGCTACTCGGGAGGCTGAGGCAGAAGGCTCGCTTGAGCCCAGAAGTGTGAGGTTGCTGTGAGCTAGGCTGACGCCATGGCACTCACTCTAGCCGGGGCAAAAGAGTGAGACTGTGTCTCAAAATAAAAAAAAAAAAAAGAAGGCTTTTAATAACAGTGTCAGTTCTTTGAGCGTTTAATTTGTGCTTTCCTGGTATCCAATATCTGGATCCTCATTAATATTAATTACTCATCGAAATAAGTACTATTTGTTATTCACATTTTACAGAAGAGTAAGGCAAAGGTTAGATAACTTACCCCAAGGTCACATCTATATTGAGTGGTTAAAGTAGGGATTCAAAACCAGAACGTCTGACACCATCACCCCTGTAACTACTCCCATGTAACTACTCGGCTATGCTGCTTTTAACCTAGAAGAAATCACCAGTGCATGTTTCCCTGAGGCAGAGTCAGGGTAACTTGTCAAAGTAGGTTATGTTTTTCTCTCTCCATCACCAGCTTGGCAGTCAGTTCCTGAGGGGCTGAGGGGGTCCCTGTAGGGGGAGTTTGGCCTCAGGCAGGTTCATGAGCCCTTTCTCTAACTGGCCTACACCCTACATTCTTCGTTGCACTGCTGCTAAAGTTGGAAAAAAGTCAAAAATTTTTTCCAAATGTGAGATCACAATTCTTTATCTCCGTTGCCTATGGATAATGGAATAAAACCCAACAATCCTTGCTTCTGGAATTTGAAGCCTAAGTGGTTTGGCTTCTGCCTATTTCCAGACAATCTTCTCCATCCCTTTTGCCTTTTTTATTCCAACTCCACTTTTGCTATTTCCAGGATTTCTCAGGTTTTTTTCAGATGCTATTGTCTTCCAAAATGCCCTTGTGGCAAAAAACAAAATCTTTTGAAGTCCAGCTCAAAGGTCACTTCAGAGCCTTCCCGGTGCTCTGCAATCTGTCCTTGCTTCCTAGGTCTGGAGAGAGTGGTTACGGCATTAGCAATGAGGTGTTGAAATTACTATTTGCTTACAAGTCAGTCAATTTTGGCCCTTCTTTCCCTGTTGTTCCGGGTAGGACGCAGTGGCATCATCATAGCTCACGGCAACCCTCCTGCCTCAGCCTCCCTAGTAGCTGAGACTACAGGCCCATGCCAGGATGCCCGGCTACTTCTTCTATTTTTAGTAGATATGGGGTCTTGCTCTTGCTCAGGCTGGTTTCCAACTCCTGAGCTCAAGTGATCCTCCCACCTCAGCTTCCCAGAGTGCTAGGATTAAGGCGTGAGCCATAGCACCCAGCCAAGTCAGTGAATTTTGGAAGAACTGCTGGTTAAATGATCTAGTCCTGGAGCCTAGCATCAGGTTAGGGGTACAGACTGTTGTAAATTACTTTATTAACTGATCATTGCTAATATTAGGGCTGTTAGGATGTTAATATTTTCCACAAATATTTAAAATATTGCTCTGACTTCAGAGTAGTGCAACCTTTAGGTAACACCAAGGTTCAAATTTACAAGGTAACTTTAAGAGGCAATATGGTATATTACAGGTTAAGCATCCCTAGTCTGAAAATATGAAACTTTTTGAATGCCAACATGATGCTCAAAGGAAATGTTCATTGGAGCATTTCAGATTTTCAGATTAGGGATGCTCAACTGGTAAAATCTGAAAAAATCTGAAATCAGCAACACTTCTGAGGGCCCAGCCAGTGGCTCACGCCTGTAATCCTAGCACTCTGGAAGGCCGAGGTGGGAGGATCATTTGAGCTCAGGAGTTTGAGGCCAGCCTGAGCAAGAGTGAGACTCTGTCTCTACTAAAAATAGAAAGAAAAAAGTTAAAAAAAAAAATTGGAACAGAAACACTTCTGGTCCCAAACATTTTGAATAAAGGATGCTCAAGTTGTGGTGTGATGATGGAACTGAGGCTGAGAAAGGTTTAGAATCCAGGTCTCTTGAAACCAAGGCCCTGATTATTTCTAGAAAAGCGTTTTGGAGATCTCCCAAGGAGGCAACATATAAATCAGACATTGATGAATTTCCATAGGAAGGTGTTCTAGGCAAAGATAATAAGCAAGAAAAAGGTATGTATAGGGTGGGGAGTGGAGGGTGTAGCAGAAGGGCCAAAAGTGGTCTACAAGGGCCACCTGGGTAATGCGAGTAGCACAGGCAAGAATAATTTGACAGAAACATGTTAAGAAGTTGCTTTTTTCTTTGCTATAAAACAACATATAGTAACAATATTAATATGTGTCAGATTCAGGGAGACAACTGGCAATGGTGATGATTATATTATAGCAAAATAGCTCTTGCAGATTTTTTCCAAGCAGAAACTCAGGCCCAACAGTGCCAGATAGTATTTTTCAAGACAGATTATTTCTGATTTTTTAAAATGTTGGCAACCAATTAAAACTTAAACACACTATCTGCCAACTAAAACCTTCTTTTTGGGTTCAGTCAACTTTTTTGGCTGCTTGTCTGTAATCTCTGCTTTAGGGATTGATCAGAACTGAAGGGAGGAGTTTGTGAACTATTTGACCTCAATAGGCTCAAAGGGCTGTGGAGTGGTGCCAATGAAACTACATCAAAATCGTTTAGAGAAACTCTAGAAAATGCAAACTATAGAGACAGACACAGATTAGTTGTTGGGGTTGGGGCAGGAAAGAGGGATTCCCAAGGGGGAAACTTATGACTTATGGAGGTGACGGATTTGTTGTCTTAATTGTGGTGATTTTATGGGCACATACGTCTCAACTTATCAAATTATACACTTTAAATATGCACAATTTATTGTATGTCAATTGTATTTCAATAAAGCTGATTTTAAAAAACCTTTACAGCAGGAGCAGGTTGGTATAATTCTTATTTCCACTGTTAAGCTACAAGTTTAAACACCTTCTCCTCATTCACTTCCAAAAGCCAGTCTAGGGTCACTCCAAGCCAAAGAAGACGACTTAGAACTTTGCAACAGGTTTTTATTTTTGCTTTATATCTATTACAGTGTTTGAAACCTAAAGAAATACATTTTCTCTTCAAATTTGGATGTGTATATAAATATCATTTGTCTGGACTCAGCACACTCGATGCCACGGTTTCTTGGCCTGTGTCTGCTTTGAAATCATCAAGCTTTGTCTGTCTACCCAGGGGCCCTGAGAACATGGAAAATAGCCAGAGTTTATAGTTGTTAGAAAAATAAAAGCAAATTAATTTGGAAAGAAAAACCAGTGAGAAGGATTTGATTCACCTTCCTAGGCTCCACAGCTGGAAACCCAAACTGTTCTTAGGGGACATCTGGTCTGTTTTGAGGCTGGGACCCATAGCCCCTTTCCTTCTTTCAAAATAGGTCAATCAAAGGCAGTTCCCACAACAGCTGGCTGAAAAAGCCAAGACTCAACTCCAGAGCACAGGGGTTCATGTAGATGTGAACTTTTTAAGGACATCCTCTGAGTCAGAGGTTTCCAGCCAGTCTTAGCATCTCTGAGCTTACTCCTTCACTGCCCTCAGGGCATGGCATATTGTTACGAGAGAGCAGGGGGGTTCAGGTATGTGCTAATGTGGGCATCAGAAGTCAGGCTGGCCCAGAAGAAGCCAGGTAGACCCAAGCCTACCGAAACACATTACACAAACTTTTATCCCATGGTGTTCTGGGCCCAAAATTTAATGCTGCCTTTTGTAACTCTCACAGTCAGTGTTGGTTCTGCAACAAAATGCCCTCTCAGAGGAAAAATAACGGCTTTCATTAACAGATTTGATTGGTCTTAACCTCAAATTCTTCCCTTGCCATGGTCTTAATCTGGGGGTGGGGCTACGGCATAGACAATGGGATGACTGAATTATTTGTGAAGGCCTTGGCTAAAGAGCAGCTAGTGCCCACCACAGGGATCCCAGGAGGGCTAAATTCTCAGCTTGTTGGCTTAACAAAAAAATGCAAACGCTAAAACAGAAAATATACTGGACAAGGTTGGTCTAGTCCAGAATGTGCAATTCTAAATAGCTATGGAAGAAATTTATTTTGACCAATCTCTCAGTCTCACACTAACTTCCAGGGTAGTACCACCTGGAAGATGTTTCCCATAGTTCAGTGCACTGAGCATTGCACCCTTCCCCAGGCTGCCAGGGAGGCAGACAGGTACACACATTCCTGAGGCCCCCAGCCAGCCTGTTCTCCCTACTGGGTCCCTGGAGAAACTGGCTCCCTATCTTCAAATGAGAATCTAGAATGTGAGCCCGTAAGATGAATCTAGTGAAGAATACCCAAGATGATGGATGCCAAGCTGAGTGAGTCTATGGGAGAAGAGAGAAGGCCTGAACAAAAGGGCTGGGGCCCTCAAAGAGGGGCATGTAGGGTGAGGTTAGTATTGCTAGGCTTTCTCCTTCTTTCCTTTTAGTTTGCTAGAAACAGGTATAACCCTAAGGTGGGGAGGGAAGGCAGGTAGACATGAGAAAATGTAAATACAGTTCATTCTGTTAGACAGTTTTCATTTTAAACTGGTTTGGCTTGAGAGAAACAGAATGTCTGTGGGCCTAGTCTTCTATTTCTCTCCCTTAACTACAATAGCAGCTATAATCTGTGCAGTTCAGCTCCAAAAAAATAGGGCTCCTGGAAGACGGTTTCCAGGGCAGAGTTGAAAAAGTAGATCTAAAGTTTCTAGATAAGGAATAAAACCAAGGGTCCCCCAAAACTGAGGTCATCAACCACCCGTTCCTTGGACAGGTCATTTATGTCCAAGTAACCAGGCTGGCCAGTTCAGGGTGGAACACATCAGAGGGTTGCAGCAGCCAACATCAAGGCCAGGCAGTCACTGAGGAGAGGTGGGAACTGAAGGCAGGTTTCTCAGACCAGAGACCCTGTTGGTACTAGAGGTGACTTGGGGGTGGGATGCCTAGAGGGGTTGGCAATAAATAGCTGCCACTGTTCAAAACAGTATTTGAATATGTTAACGAAGAAAAAGGCTCCTTGTCCCTCTTAATCCATACCTAGATACTTCCACCCCCATCAGAGATCTTAAAATGGATATGCCAGCCATATGAAGATTCCAAAAACATGTTTCAACTTATTAGGCTAGTCCCTAAAACAGGCTGGGGAGCCTCTACATCCTGGCAATAACCAGAAATCTGCCAGAAAGCCTTTGACCTCACTTAGGCCAGGGACTGGGGTCCAGATGGGGGTTGCTCACACAGAGTAGCTCTCAAATGTGGGCTAAAGAAATAATATTTTGCTTCACAAGATGGCCAATGAAGAGGAGGTGATACAAAAGATGGTACTACTGCCTCTGTCGGCTGGAAGAACTTTACCTGTTGGCAGAAATGGGGTTAGAGGAAGATAATGGGAAAACACTGTCTGGGGAAGACACAAATGACAGCTCCTAGAGGCCACCTTTCTTTGCGAAATCGTTCTTCAACATCGTGCCCCCGGCAGAATTTAGCCTTTTAAGTCCTTAGAGAAAACGTGCTTTAAGCAGCATCCAAATGACCAAAAAAGAGTCTTCCATCAGGTACAGGACCTAAAGCTGAACCCAAAGTAGATTTTTGGAGAAACAGTTGGGAAAGCAGGATGTGTATGTCTCACACTAGGAATTTGGCCCCAATGTCAGGGACTTAACTACTGCTTGAGATGTACAAAGTAGATCCTGCTAAATTGCTCTGCCCTTTGGACAAGGACCATGGCGGGATGGGTGGGTGAGAGCTTTTCTTTCAACTGTAAGAGAACAGTTTTGTAATGGAGGTAGAAGGCCAAGTGAAAAAAAGGTCCTGCCCCTTGCCTTCCTGGGAGATTGTGGCTTGGTAGCCATCATTCTCAAGCTACTAAGGAGCACGTGACTCACCAAAGCAGTATAAATTAGTGTGATTTTTCACTGATAGCTGCCAGCCCTAAACCATCTTCCTTAGAAAATGGCTTTGGAGTGTGACCTCAAACTAGGGAAGGGAAAATTCAAGACGAATGGCCAACAATAAGCACTGGAAGTTTAGATTTGTAAGAAGAGGGGCATGGATTTCACCTGAGCCAGAAAGGGATGTATAGGAATAGGAGCAAGAAGGCATTGTTTCTGGAAAAGTATAGCTTGGAACGGGACCTCTAACCACAGTGGGGAGGCAGGAGCAGGGCAGATTGTGCCTTCAACTCCGCAGCTGGTCTACACTTAGCTGACAACTTCCTCTTCTTCCATCTCCAACAGATGGGGTTTACCATCACATGTAATCCATCCAGAGGCACAGGCAAGCCACTGAGGCACTGCACTAGCTTTACTCAAAGAGAAAGAAAAGGCATCTGGATTATAATTGTCACAAAGAAGAGAAAACCCAAACCAGGTATAAGGATCCTTAACAGGGAAGATACCAATAACTCTCACAAAAGTATTCAGGCTGCTAAGTTTCTGGGACAATAGCAAACGCAGCCATGTGTGATAACTTATGTGGACAATGGCCTTTGAGACTGAGTTGTAGAAGGCAAACTACTTTCTGCGTTTCCTGCTAGAAGCAGGATGCTCAGCAGCAAGGACTAGAGAGTGGTAGACTTCACCAGGCCCTGAGGCCATCCTTGCTCTTTTCAGGTACTGGGACAATGAGACCATGCTGACCTGCTTTATAAAGTTTCCAGAGCTGAGGGTTGGTCCCAGGAGGTGGTCTAGAATCCAAGCAGAGAGGAAATGGACCATGCTCAGGCCTCCTGAGCAAGGTCGCTTCTACATCTCTTTTTGGTCTTCCTCAGAGTATCCTACCTAGAGAAATTACAGATAGTTCTTCCTCTTGAGACCAATTAAGATGGACCTACCTAATATATAGAATATAAAAAAATACAGAACTTTTTGACATTCTCTCCTTTGGAAGTAAAATATACATGATCCAACTATGGAAGAGGAAGAAGAAGAAGAAAGGCCAAAGGCAGGGATCCTTGACTATCCCAATACATGACACTCTTACTCCAACCTCCTCTGTAATTTATAAGTCACCAGAGCAAGGACTTTCTCCTCAGGAGAAAGGAAGGACCACAGTCCCCTGTCTTAAGCTTAGGAGAAAATACAGCCACCTCAGAGGTTCACTCAACCCTGAGGGGAATTTTCAAGTAAACAAATGAAGTTGGGTCGCACCATTTGGAAGGTGGGTAGGAAACATGGGATCAGTAGCTACACGTGGGGAGCCCCTTCTGAAGGCCTGTGCTCCTCCCTCCCCTCCACTTCCACTGGTGTACTTGCCCCAGCAGAATGAGGAGGATCTCCCAAACTAAAAAGATCTGGGTAAGGAGTGAGAGGGAGGGAGGGGCCTTTGTTTCATGGTAGCCTCCCCATCAGCCTCTAGTCCCAGGCAATGCTGGCAGCTGGGATTCCTAAAACCAGGAACTCATGGCTCTTGGGAAGAGCAATCTTAATACAAGAAAAATGTGCAAAAGAAAAAATAATTAAATAACTCAGTCCAAGCATACAAGATTAATATTCTGTCAGAGCAAGAACACTTTGTTTTGGATCTCTCCCTTCCCCTCCCACCTCCCACCTCTGGAATATTCCATCTGCTCAAGTACCCAAGATAAGAGTTATACAGATCAGGGCAGAGGATTGGGAAGGATGAAAAAAGATAAAAAGGAAGTCACCATTAAAGAAAAAAGAAAAAAAGAAAAATAAAAAAAAAGGTGCAAATTGATTACCTTAGTCCTCCTTTGTCTACCCCTGGGCTCCTGGGTTAAAGACATGTGTGCAGCCAAAATATAGTGTAAGGAAGAAAAACCCAACACATCCCCTTCTTGTCACAAAACCCAAATGTGAGCCTCAGATGGTTCTGTCTGTCCAGAGGGTACGCCCTCCAGGGAAGGGGGCGGAGCAGGTCAAGAGCACAGTCTCCAGGGCAGCAGAGGTGTGTGGTGGCTGATGGTGGGGGGGCTGGTTTCCCGCCCACCAGAGGGCTGCTCTTCTGCTGGTTGGTGGTGCTTCCCATCCCTTCCCCTCCCCGGAGGTAGATATTATAGCTGGAAACCCTCCATGGGGGCCTCAGGCTGCTGGAAGATGAACTGCTGTTGCGTTTCATCCACTTGGGGAGCCAGGCTGCTATCATCGTCTTCTACACCAAAGTAGTGCTCAATGAGGTCGAAGGCCTTCTGGTAGATCTCCTGGTTCTCGTGGCTCTGGAGAAACTCAATTTTATCCAAGCCTATAGTAGCAAGAAGGAAGGAGAGTGAAGTGTGGGTGCTTTTCTATAGGTAGATGAAACATTTATCTATTTTTCCTTCCCTGAGGTATATTAGTGCTTACAAAACAACTAATATGATCACATCATTCTTGGACCTGACAGAAAAGAGTCAAGATCTCTTCCCAAAACTACAGAATCCCAAAGCAAAAAGACGAAAATATCAGTTATAGAGGTTCTAGTCCTGATTCTGCTTTAAACTAGCTGCATGACCTGAGCAAATCATCAACCTCTCTTCTCACAGATGGGTGATGAGTTAATCCAGCATTTTTTCTTTTTCTTCTTTTCTTTCTCTCCTTTCTCTCTCTCAGTTGGGCAGCAGTTTGAACTGAAAATGGTTCATTTTGTTCCCTAGCACTCTTAAAGGAACTTGTTAGAAATTCTGCTGAAAACACATGCCTTCTAGCTCCTTATTCTATTATCAGTTTTAGATGTTTATCTTTGCACCTGTACCATACCTACTTATTAGGTAGAGCCTATCAGAAAGAGAATTGATCTATTGCTCCTCAGAGGGAGAAAAAACTGATGGGATAAAACTGGATTTAAAAGATAACCCAATGTGCACCACCTGAAGGATGGAAATATTTGAAACTTGGACTTGGGTGGGGGGGGCAAGGGCAACATACGTAACCTAAACATCTATACCTCCATAATATGCTGGGAAAAAAAAAAAAAGATGACGACGCAAATTCAAATTCTAGCTCCACCCCAGCTACTCAGTACATGCCCGTTACACGCGTGGTATCATCTGAAACTCTGTGGATGGTATAATTTGTCTTTAGACACACAAAGACTCAAGTCTCACAGAAGCTATGGATGCTCCCCAACACACTCCCTCACATATATACACCACTTTGGAGGCTGACAGCCCCCAGGTTCTGACCTAGAATCTCTCTACTTGAGGCAGAGGTGAAGCTGGGTAAAGGGCACATACCATAGGCTTCTTCGATGAGGCCACAGTAGGGATTAACCCCTGAGCCACTGCGCTTGCCTTCTTGCTCTCCAAGCCGCAGGATGTTCTCCAGTCCATTGAGGGCCACTTGCACAATCTTTGAATCCATTACAGTTAGCAAATCGCACAGGGGTTTGATGCAGCCCAGTGAGACCAGGTACCTGCAGGCCAGAGATCAGGCAAGTTCTAAACTCATGTAGGGCAACTGAAGTGCTGGGCAGGTGCTGTGGCCTGTGGGCCTCCCTTATACATGTTAATACTCTCAGCAATACACTCTACTGACCTTTGAAGACCACCAATCCTTTCTCTGTCTCAATCTCCCATTGCTATGGTCTAGTTCATTTGACATGTGGAAGCTCCCATACACTTCTTCTCCTTGACTCCAGTGTCTCCTTGGTTGTAACATAACCACTCTGAACACATCATTTCCCTGATTAGAGTTTTTCACAGAGGCCAGGTGTGGTGGTTCATGCCTATTATCCTAGCATTCTAGGAGGCTGAGGCAGGATTGCTCGAGGCCAGCTGTTTGAGATCAGCCTGAGCAAGAGCGAGACTCTGTCTTTACAAAAAATTAGACAGGAGTGGTAGTGTGCAACTGTAGTCCCAGCTACTTGGGAGGCTGAGGCAAGAGAATCACTTGAGCCCAGGAATTTGAGGTTGCAGTGAGCTCTGATGATGTCACTGAACTCTAGTCCAGGTGACAGAGTGAGACTCTGTCTCAACAAAAAAAATTTTGACAGGCTCCCTATTTCATTTAAGTCGAAGTTCTATGGCATTACAGTATAGACTCCATAACGTGGCTCCTACCTCCTTTTCTAGCTCTACCTCTCATTACTCCCTTCCCAAAACACTTATAAAGGTCTCCATATTTCCGATTCTTGTACCTTTACTTATGCTTTTCCTTGTATAAGTGGCCTTTTATAACCCCATATTTATCCTTCAAAGCTCAACTCAGTGGCTATCACTTTCCTCCCACGGCTTTATTTTTACATATTTTTTGAGGCACAGTCTTACTCTGTTGCCCAGGCTAGAGTGCAGTGGCAACATTGTAGCTCATTGCAATCTCAAATTCCTGGGCTCAAGTGATCCTCCTGCCTCAGCCTCCTGAGTAGCTGGGACTATAGGTGTGTGCCAGCATGCCCGGCTAATTTTTTCTATTTTTGGTAGAGATGGGGTCTTGCTCTTGCTCAGGCTGGTCTCAAACTCCTGACCTCAAGCAATCTTCCCAATTCGGCCTCCCAGGATTACAGGCATGAGCCACTGTGCCCAGCCTCCTAAGGCTTTATGTATACTGACTATACTCCCCTTAGTAGGCAAGTGAAGGGTAAGAGGCTTTTCTAATTCCTATCACTCCTGTTAATGGTGAGATAGTGGAAACTAAAATAAAAGAGCACATACACAAAACAGCTTTCTATTTGCTTTTCTCAAGTCTCATCCCCCCAAATGATTTCCCATACAAACTGCTCTGATTGAGCCACAGCATGGTTCCTGTTCATTTGTATGAATAATTGAGAATTGCACAGATTTCAGTCCTCTGGAGGGTAGGAAAAGATAGAGGAAGGATAGATGTCTATGTCATAGGTTTCTATTCTCCAGGAGGGAAAAGAGGTACCATACATCATCATCTACAAGAATCTCTTCCAGATTCTAGTGTCAGTGTAGCAGCTTACCAGTTAAATGCTGTTACAGCTGGACTAGGGGGCAGATCCATCTGAGCAAAAGCAGTTTAGAGGTCATCTGTAAACCATGAGCAAACAGGGAGAGCACACATATCATTCAAGACAATGGGAAAGGAGTAGGATACCTGATCTGCTCAGGGGTTCCTCCTGATGTGGCATTGGTGATGGCCCAGGCTGCCTCTTTCCTTGTACGGAACTCTGCTTTCTGAAGGATTTCGATCAACACAGGGAAGATATTTGCATCTATAACAGCCTGAGAGAGGAATGAGGGAAGGGGGATGGAGGAAGAATGTCAATTCAAGAGAAGAAAGCAAATCCAGCCCCCAAATCAGCTAAGACTTAGTTAGACATCTTCCCCGCAATGGGAATTCTCTTTTGTTTGTCCCATATAGGTGACAGGCTATAGATGAACCCAGCTTTAGCTACACAGATGCTTTGACCAACAGCACATACTGACTCCAATTTCTAAAGGGGAACAAATCCTTTCTTCTGAAAGCAAATATTCCATTGCCTCTCATGTTTCCTATGGCTTCCTACACTTCTTGACTTCCCTGCTTGTTCTACCTGTATTTGAGCCCTGTTGCCAGCAGTGATATTTGAAATGGTCCAGCAAGCTTCCTTTCGGATTGACTCCTTAGGGCTGCTCAACAAGTGGAGAAGGCATGGGAGGGCTGAACAGTTAAGAATGACCTAGAAAACCAAAAGCGCAGGGAAAAGAAAATTATTATAGATAAATTGAACTTAATCAAAATTTAAAACTTTTGTACATCAAGACACCAGAGTAAGGCCAGGTGCAGTGGCTCATGCCTGTAATCCTAGCATTCTGGGAGGCTGAGGCGGGAGGATCGTTCAAAGTCAGGAATTTGAGACCAGCCTGAGCAAGAGCGAGACCCCATCTCTACGAAAAAAATAGAAAGAAATTAGCCAGACAACTAAAAATATATAGAAAAAATTAGCTGGGCATGGTGGTGCATGCCTGTAGTCCCAGCTACTTGGGAGGCTGAGACGGAAGGATTGCTTAAGTCCAGGAGTTTTAGGTTGCTGTGAACTAGGCTGACGCCACGGCACTCTAGCCTGGGCAACAGAGCAAGACTCTGTCTCCAAAACAAACAAAAAGACACCAGAGTAAGTTGGTTGTGATAGCACATGCTTGTAGTCCCAGCTACTCAGAAGGCTGAGGCAGGGGGATTACTTGAGCCCAGGAGTGTGAGGCCAGTCTGGACACATAGCAAGATTCCATCTCTAAAAATAAAAACAAAACTTAAAAAAAAAAAAGTTTTTAAAAAAAGGACACCGGAGTGAAAAGACAAAACCACAGAATGGGAGAAAATATTTGCAAAACATGTATCTGATAAAGGATTAATATTCAGAATAGGCTGGGTGAGGTGGCTCACGCTTGTAATCCTAGCACTCTGGGAGGCCCAGGCCAGAGAATCGCCTGACATCAGGAGTTCGACACCAGCCTGAGCAAGAGTGAGATCCCGTCTCTACCAAAAATAGAAAAAATCAGCCAGGTGTGGTGGTGCATGTCTGTAGTCCCAGCTACTTGGGTGGCTGAGGGAGGAGGATCACCTGAGCCCAGGAGTCTGAGGTTGCAGTAAGTGATGATGACCCCACTGCACTCTATGTGGGGTAACAGAGCGAGGCTCTGCCTCAAAAAAAAAAAAAAAAAAAAAAAAATCCAGAGTATACATAAAGAACTACAACTGAACAACGAAAAACTCCCAATTAAAAAATGAGCAAAGGGCTTGAATAGATATTTCTCCAAAGAACATATACAGATGGCCAATAAGCATATGAAAAGATGCTCACCAACAATTAGGGAAATACAAATCCAACCACAATGAGATATCACTTCACACCTATTAGGATGGCTATTATAACAACAACAACAAAAAAAAAACAGAAAAGAAAAACAAAATAAAACAAAAACTCCCCAAAACCCAGAAAATAACAAGTGTTGGCAAGGCTGCAGGGAAACTGGAATCTGTACATTGTTGGTAGAAATGTAAAATGGTAGAGCAGTTGTGCAAAACTGTACAGTGGCTCCTAAAAAAAATTAAACATAAAATGACCACATGATCCAGTAATTCCATTTCTGAGTATATACCCAATAGAACTGAAAACAGGGACTCCAACAAATATTTGTACATCAAAGTTCATAGCAGCATTATTCACAATAGCTAAAAGGTGGGAGCAACCCAAATGTCCATCGATAGATGAATGAATAAATAAAATATGGTGTATATGTACAATGAAATATTACACAACCTTAAAAAGGAAGGAAATTCTGACACATGCTACAACATGGATCAATCTTAAAGATATTAATTAAGCTAAATGAAATAAACCAGATGAAAAAGGACAAATACTCTATGATTCCATTTATATGAGGTACCTAGAGCAGTCAAACTCATAGCGAAAGAAAGTAGAATGGTGGTTACTAGGTTTTGAAGGGGAGGGAGTTATTGTTTAATGGGTACAGAGTTTGTCTGAGATGATGAAAAAGTTCTGTAGATGGATGGCAGTAATGATGAAATAACAGCATGAATGTACAAATTCCACTGAAATGGTTAAAATGGTACATTTTATGTTATATTTTAATGTGTGCAAGTGTGCACACACACACATGCATACAAATGACTTAGAAAATATGTGTGTAGATTCAGTTGAGACTGTTCACCTGTAAGAAACCTGTCAAGAATCCCCAAGAATTATGCCAACTATTCAAGACCCAAAGAATACCCGAGAGCTCTGAGCAGAGGAACCTTGTTTACCACGTCCACACTGAAGTTATTTACACAACATTAATACAAGACAATATCCAAGTGACCCTAAAGATCTAGAAAAGAGAGGTGGAGTTCCATAGCTTTCAATATCTCAAAGGGACCACGACTCAAACTTAAGTACCTTACAATGTCCCAGGCAGTAAGTCCAGTTACTCCACTTCGTTTTCCTTTGCAAGCAACCGCTGGAGGATGATTTGTTTCCAATTTATAGAAGAAAAGGAGGAACCAAGTTTCCCATAATCATACAGAGAATGACAGAGCTACAACTTTTTGCTCGCTGCCTCCCATCAGTACTAGAGCCCTTGGCAGGAAGGCTTTTGTCCACAGGCAGCTTTCCTCAGTGCTCTCCCATAGCTGGTCTAAGATCCTGCATCCTCCTCCTTACCTGGGTCTGGATGTCATCCCCGGTGACAATGTTACCCACAGCTCTCAGGGCAGGGGAAGCCACTTTATAATCGTTGTGCCTACAGAGGAGGGAGATCTGATCAGCAGAGAGCAAGCACACCATTTTTAGCCCTGCTGACCACCAAGGCTGGCAGCATTCTCATGGCTCCAGACCTCTGAGTAGGGCAGCAAACTGCTAATTGTAGATCTTTAGTCTGACCTTGGAGAAGCTCAGGGAACCTGTACCATCTCTAACTGAGACTACTCACATCAGTAGCTCTACTAATCTCCGGCACACTCCAGAGTCTATGACCGCCTGGATTTTCTCATTGGGGCCATCAGACAGATAAGAGAGGGCCCAGCAAGCATCTGCCAGCAAGTCTGAATCGCTGCTGAAGAGTAGGCGAGACAGTACTGGCAAACAAGGAGAGACCTGTTGGAAGCAGAGTGAGACAGACTCATGCAGACAAGACTACAATAGCTCCATCACTAACCCTAACATTGCTACCCCCTCTTCCACAAATAATTCTCGACCCTGAGGATCTCCACTACATAGAACCTTCAGGCTCACCTTTTCACTTTACCATTCAGGTATACAAGATCACCTACTTCAACAATTGCCTCTTTCAGTTTCCCATGATTTGAGACTCTAAGGGGTACCCCAAAGACTTAAAAACTCCCTATGAAGGAACCTGCTATTGCTCAGGGACTGGTAAGTGGCTCTCTTACCTTTGCAAACTCTGGGGGTGGGTTCTTCCCTCGGCAGAGGTTTGACAGGGCCCAGACTGCATTCCGTGTCATTGTCAGTCGTGTGGACTTGGTAAGAAGTCTGAAGGAAACAGCAAAGACAGATCCTGAGTACTGATGTCTTGGCATACTGCTATTGCCAATGAACGCTGGGGACAAATCCAATCAGACCCCAAGACTCTAGCAGCCTGTCTGTTTCTTTCTACCCATAGACCTATGTTAATAGTGCAGGTATAGGCCAGAAGGTCGACCTCTGCACAGAGTAATTTTGTGCAGGACCAGCTGTGGTTAGTTAATACCATAGATAATAGGGACAAAACAAAGGGCTAGATATTATGTAAGCCTGTAAAGCTTTTAAAGTAGGATATACTGTGCTCCTAACCCTGGCCACAAATCCAGGACAAGGAGTAGTATTCTCTTTGGAAATAAAAGCTGAAGGTCTGGTATGAGAGATTTAGCCCTGCAGTATGGAATGATTTTCTGTGAAGGGTGCAAGAAAGTGATAGTGGTAGCCTATGAAACTGTGGTCTCTGCAGAAGAGTTCATTCATCTGTTTCAGTTTAGATGCAGCTTACTCTAAGGGTGTATGGGGGAAGGATGGGAGAGGGATCCAGATGACTCCTCACAGGGTCTTGGATCTATGATTTACAACAGAGCTGTCCAATGTACCTATGTATAACCCCATGGCAAATCAGTGCATTCTGTAGAGAAGTTTGGATTTTGCCAGATGGGCTAGTCCTGTCTCTCCTGGCTCAACAATGAGGGAGATATGACCAACATCAGGTTCCACAGTCTTATAAAGTGAGAAATAAGATCCTCCTTGGCACAGACCAGTGCCACAATCTTCTTAATCTCAAAAGATCCCTATCTTTTACTTTGGCAACCAGAATGTATCTTTAGAGTTTTTGTATTTACCTATTATCTTAAGGGATCAAGTAAGCTGCCCCTAAATGATCTGTCACATGGCTACCCTTTAGATACCCAGGTGCAGATGATTATAATTACTCACGTTAACAAAGGATTAAGGATGGAACAGTTCAAGACGTAATCTCGGCAAACGGAGCTGTCTCCAGCTATGTTTCCCAGTGCCCAGACTGCCTGAAAAGGGGATGATGGAACTGTCACTCACAGAACCTGGTAGCTTCTGTGAGTACTTTATAGCCACAACGACACAGTGACAACCATGGCTGAGGGCCATGTCAAGGCCTCAGACACACTAAACAAGCACAGGCAACCTCCCTGCTAAAATCCTTATTGAGCACTTGCCCTACAAGGACCTTTCCCCTGGTTGGTCCCAGTTCAGAGGAGACGACAGGCTGTCATCTGCACTAGCCAGAGAAACCAAACCAATACCTCCCCAATCCCACCTCCGAAAAGAGAAGAAAGTGATTAGAAAGTTGCATTCTTATAGATGCCCTGGACCAATCCTGTATGTGTTAATGGAGAGAAGATCCTAATACCACTCCCCACATCTACCCAACTAGCAAGAATCCAGTGGAAGAAACAGAAGTTATATCTTTATCTCCATGATCTGTGTCTTTTTTTCCAATACTACTTCTGACAACAACTGTATGGAGTTTTTTCTACAACAACCATCAATTTGCTAATACCACTGTGTGTCCAACAATTTAATTCAATTCTGACACTAACTCCTGGAACAGACCCCACAGGTTAAGGTCCCACAAGACTGCCCCCACTTCAGACACCAGTTTTAAGTCCAGTACTTCTGACCGAACAGCTATAAATTTGGTGATCCCTACATTCCCCTCCTCAGTTTGGTAATTTGCTAGAACTGAACTCAAGAAAAACTTTACTTACACTTACCAGTTTATTAAAAGGATACAACTCAGGAACAGCCAAATGGAAGAGATGCAGAGGGCAGGTAAGGCAAGGTATGTACAGAATAGTGGGTGGGGGAGCAGAGCTTCCATGCCTTCTGCCCCTTCCCAAAACATCAACGTTTGGGAATGTGTTCACCAACCTGGAAACTCTCCGAATCTCATTGTTCAAGAGTTTTTATAATCCTCTCCCCTCCCTCAGGGTGGAGGATAGGGGTAAGAGTTCCCACCTTTGAATCCTATGTTTGGTCCTTCTGGTGATCATCCCTGTTCTAAGGCTACCAAGGATGAGTTATCTCATTAACACAGACTCGAGTGTGTTCCAAAGGGGCTCTATAAATAAAAGACACTCCTAACACTCAGAAAATCCCAAGGGTTTTAAGAGCACTGTGCCAAGAACCAGGACAAAGGCAAATATATTTTTTATTATACTGCAGGCACCATCAAGAACTAAGACAAATCTAAGCATTACCTGTTCCTGCACATCCTCAAAGTCTGAGTTAAGCAGCTCTATAAAAATGGGGACGGCTCCTGCTTCAATGACAATTTTGGTCTGTTGAGAGGTTCCAGAGGCAATGTTTGTTAGAGCCCAGGCAGCTTCAAACTGAAAGTGAGATTAAGCCATGATTGAAAGGTCATTCCAGACTGAGCAGTCATGCCTATCAGCTGCCTCAGAACAGTAAGCCTCTTGCTCATGAATTAAAAAAATCCCACAAAATACAAGCCTCTTACCCATGAATTTAAAAAACACATACACAAAATATAAACCTTTCCCCACCTCCTTCTAAATGGTGGGAAGACGCAATGATGTGACATAATGGGAAAAACAAAGTGGGCCTCAATGGTTCCAAATTTAGCTCTGCACTACCACAGCACCCATGGATGGCATCACTTTTTTATTTCTCGAGCTTCATTTCTTTTCTTTTTCTTTTTTTATTGTGGAAAAGAGGTTTTTCTTTTTTCCAAATATTGCACCAAAGTAAAGCAAAGCTCTAGTTGATGTGGGCATGTTGTGTAGGCGTTAGCAGTACTGCTCTCACTATTTGTTCATTGGACAGTAGCGCTACCCCAAGACAAGGTGGTTGATTTTCTTCATTTCTGAAATGAGAATTAGAGTGTGATGGGTCTCTCAAAGTCCTTTCAGCTGAGTTTCTGGCAAGTTTCAATGAATTGACCATCACCCATCTCTGAGAAGAGAGACCCAGAGAGGCTAATCAGTGTGCTTCAGGCCACACAGATAGTTAGAAGTTGACTATATCCTCTGATATATAACTGAATGATCAGTCTGACTTATTCTAGTATCTTTCCTTTGAGATTGTTTTAAGGAAGAGATTTTGGTTCTCCTTCACTGAAGCCAATACATGTGAGCAAACTGATGGTTTCTCTTAAATGGTTCCTCATATTACTTGTCTATTTCCTGAGAGAGGTGTCTATAGAAATATCCCACTGCAATTTCTTGGAAGGGCTTTCATCTAATAACTCCTACCCTCCGGCCTTACCTGTAATGTACAATTCTCATTCCTCTTCAGAAACTCCACAAACCGATCCACCACTCCTGGGGTATTGATAACTTCGTCTATTGGAGGACTAGGCTCTGGAAGAGAGAGAAAAGAAAAGAAAAAGTCAAGAGAGGCCTTGTCTGATCCTTTCACAGGGGTCAGCTCACAACTCTTCTTAGATACTTCCTTTTTTTTCCCTTTTGTTCCACAATAATCATCTTGGAATAGATACTTCTGACTACCCTTATGAACATTCTTAAACTCCCTTCTGGTAAGGTGGTTTTAACAATACCTGCTTGACTTTGAATAGTTGGAATGCGGAAGAGCAGAGCCAATCCTAATTTAGGTACGTTCACCTTTGGCTTATTGAACACAAGCAAAGAATGATTAACTGGGGGAGGAAAGCCCAAGGGATGAACAACCGTAGTCTAAACATTTTCCTTCTAAGACACACCAGTCATCTCTTCATGGAAGGACTGCTTAATACATTGAAGCAAGAGGTATTTTTCTATCACACATCAAATTTTTATCAAACATCTATTATGTACCACACAGTTCTAGCTATTGAGGATATAGGAGTTAACAAAATCCAAACTCCCCGCCCACATAAAGCTTACATCCTAGTCGGAAGAGATATTTTATTATGTTAGATGATAATAAATATAATGGGGGGAAAAAGAATAGGTAGGGCAAGGTAAAGAGATAAAAGAATGCTGAGGGTGGGGGTAGTTTGCAATTTTAGATAGGGGTCAAGGTAGGCTTCATTAAGAAGGTAGGATTCGGGCCGGGCACAGTGGCTCACGCCTATAATCCTAGCACTCTGGGAGGCCGAGGCGGGCAGATTGTTTGAGCTCAGGAGTTCGAGACCAGCCTGAGCAAGAGCGAGACTCCGTCTCTACCAAAAATAGAAAGAAATTAATTGGACAGCTAAAAATATATAGAAAAAATTAGCCGGGCATGGTGGCACATGCCTGTAGTCCCAG
>CAUYSK010021948.1:0-28740 GCA_963575035.1 Avahi laniger | reverse complement strand
TTTAGCTCAATGTGGTTGATAGTGACGTTTACATCTTCTATGTCTCTATCATTATTTTTGGGGGATGTGTATGTGTAGTTGTTCTATCAATTGCTAAAAGACTTTTGTTAAATATCTAATGTTTATGAAATTTTCTATTTCCCCATTAAATTCTGTTAATATTTCCTTCATGTGTTTTGTAGCTCTATTATTAGATACATACACATTTAAATAATAATTGTTACATTTTCCAGATTTGTTGATGCTTTCATGCTTATGAAATATCCTTTTTTTCTTAAGTTTACTTTTTATATAGTATATTTTTGTCCACCCATCTATTTTCAACTTATCTTCATATTCTTATTAAAAGTGGGTTTCTTTCAGATGGCATTTAGTTGAGTTTTGCTTTTTTATCCATTCTTACCTCTGCTTTACAACTGGAGTATTTATTCCATTAATATTTAATGTTATTTTTGATGTGGTTGAATTTTGCCTTACCATTTTACTATTTGTATTCTGTTTCATGTCTCTGTTTTGTATTTATCATTTCTCTGTTCTAGTTCTTTCTTCTTTTGTATTAAACTAATATTTTTAGAATTTCACTTTATTTGTTGGCTTTTTGGATGAATTATAACTGTTTGCCTTATTTTTTATTAATTTCTCTGAGATGGAAATACATATTCTTAACTTTTCTCAGTTTATTTGGGGCTTAGATTCTAACTCTTCAGATAAAATATTTAAAATATCTAATTGCTTAAATCTATACTCTGTCTCTCATCTTTTATGCTTTAGTTTTCATGTATAGCACAGTTACATGTATTACCATCTTCTCAATACAATGATATAATCTTTGCTGTAGATACATATATGTGTAAGACAGTTTAATCTTGCTATTCTGTTATTATTTAATTTTTTCCTCTTTCCAGTCCTAGCCAAAGTACTTTAGTTTATTAATAACTGGACTACTCACATTTGTTTTGGGGAGATTTTTATCACAGCAATCTTGAGATAATTTTGCAATCTTGATATACAATCTATGTGATTCCAGTTTGTTACATTCCCTCTGGTATGATTTAAATCTTCCCTGGTGAGAAAATATATTAACTAAAAATTGAGACTTTCCATTGCTTCAGTCTTGTATGCTTTACCCCCATGTGGCACTTCCGTAAAGGGATTTGACCAATATTTTCCTTCTATATGAATAGGTTCTCTGAAAAGTAGGAAAGTAATTTGGATTTAACATTGCAATGGGTGGGAATAAATGATGATGTAGCACTCTGGCAAGGAAACTAAAGCCAAAAAAGCCTATAACATATGTCATTAACCAAGAGCTCATTGTTTCAGTGAGATTTTGAATGAGCTAAAAAAGCCAAAACCAAACCAAATCTCTTTTTATTTTCATGCTGTGGAAGCACAGTAAGAACCAGTCCTGTTCCATTCATTTAATAGAACAATTGCAGCTGCTGCATCTCACAAAACTGTAGGAGTCCCTGAGTATAAATCCCAAGAGGACCTAAAAGCAGAACTTGAGACAGGTTATAGATGAATGGAGTTCAAGAATTCCCCAACCACTCTTCTCATAATTCACAGATATCTTCAACTTCAAGTATCTGGTAGAAAAAGTTTTTGGGAACAGAGTTAAATAAATTTGGTCATTCAACAATTGTCACATCTAATAAACCCCAGTTGGAGCTAGTTAGGAACAATAGTATCCCTTCACTGCAATCTCACTATCACATACATCTCAGTCTAAATTTTGCCACAAATATGAATATTTATTAGTAACCAGACATTCAAGCATGTGTACACACACACACACACACACATGCACACACGCACACATGCACACATGCACCTTTAACCTGGTCTTGTAAGTTTGGTTAAGTCTCTAATTATTTGTTCTCTTTCTGCAGGCACTCAGACAAGCACTTTGAGAAGGAGACTTCCACCAGGGCTGATGATATGTAATGTCTGATCAGCCAGTCTTCTGTTCGGTTAGGCTTTGGAGTCTGCTGAGTGTGTGTGCATGTGTGTGTGCACACATAGCCAAGTGAAATTATAGATCTGGTCCTCTGCCCTGAAGGTTCATTCACAGAGAGTGCAATTTGTAAAAGCTGGTCATCCCTATCTCTTTAAAAAAAGAACACTCACTTCATCAATGAAAAATTATGTCTAACATTCCTTGTGCTGTTTAACAAATCCTCTGCTGCAGATTTAGATAAAAGCACTTCTTGTTGCCACCTCTGGATTTCTGATTAGTGTAAAACTAACTGCCCCTAGGATATAAAGTTAAATTATGCACATACATACGCTTTGCATTTTGAAGTATTTTTAAGTACATAAATGCACTGACAAGATAACACTCATTTTACCATTTGCCCCTTTTGAGAGTAGAGGTAGATATACTGAAATGAATACCGCCAAGTGGACTTTGGAATAAAGGACTCCTAATTAACAACACCACAAAAGCTGGTCTAGACTTTGTAAAAGCTTTTTTGCAGCACTAAATCCAGTTCAGGGGTCAGCATAGAAGACATCTCATCAGCTGTGGAACTTTTTTTTTTTTAGATAAAGAAACACTTATTTCTATGCAAAGAAATTCCTAGCTTATGAATTGATCCAACAGCTCTTTGCACACTTTGCCTCCTATGTTAATTCAGGTCTCCTGAGACACAGACTACAAGATAGAATTAGATGTGAATAAGAGCACCTGAGAATGATGGAAGAAGGAGCAGAATGCAGGGAGAGTCTTCAGACACCGGTGTAGAACAGGTACCTGTGAAAGGAGAGCTACCAGAAAGAAGGATTAGAGAAGTTTCAAATTACATCACAGTTTCAGTGAAGAGTCAGTAAGGAAAACGGAAAATTCTCAAGCCACTGTCACCCTTTGGGAGAGTCCCCCATCTCTCAGGAACTGTAGTTTCTAGCCACAGTCAGTCTTCCCTGGAAGCAGCCTCTGGGAAATGTGTCCTTGGCACATACTCAGTTATGGGTTCAGCATGAGGCAGCTGGGGCCATTGGAAAATTACATCCCAGCATCAGGAGGTCTGAATGGTACATTCCCTCACTGCCCCCACTTCCTTAAATGTTTGGGAATTATATTCCTTTCATAAAACCAAGCTCATTGCTTGAGTTGAGCACTTTTAATAAGGAAATCAGCTATATATTTATATTTGATACAATTTTGTAAGTTATTCCTATCATATATGTAAAAATAATGTCATACATAGTTAAAACATTAATTTTGGGCTTAGAGATTCTCATTAGAAGAGGATTTAAAAGACTGGCAAATGTAGGCATCTTGCTGATAATGACTTGAGGGCTTTTCAGGGAAGTGGAATAGGCACCAAACTGGACATCTCGTGTCCTGACCTTGCCTCTTGCTTGTGATGCGATTTGGAGCAGGCTTCTTGACACAATTTGTTCTCAACGTCTTCATAGGTAAAAAGAAGGGTTTTTCCTCCTACTGTAAAGTTTGTAACTTTCTAAAGAAGAAGAAATTTTATATTATCAAAGAGATGCATATTAAAAAATAATGAGATACGAGACGCATTTTGTGTTGTTTATGTGCATGTGTGAAAGAGAGATTAATAGTAAACATGTTCATACCCTCCTGCTATTTAAACATGTAAATAGGTATAACTATTTTTGGAACTAATTTGGCAATATGTTTCAAGAACTCTAAAAAAATAGCCATTTGACCCACTTATTCTAGAGCTTCATAGATTCCAACAAAGATTCATGCACAAGGATCCTTCAACACTATTTAAAATAGTGCAGAATGAAAAACAATTGAAATGCCCACCCTAGTGGGACTAGTTAAAAAAGTAATGATACAAATCATAAAATGGAATATTCCAGAGCCATACTGAGGTATGTTTTTGAAGAAAACAATAATATGTAGTAATGTTATATGAGAAAAGAAATATTAAAAGCTATATTCATTATTACTCCAAATTTGCTTAAAAACGTGTAGACAAACATTGGTAAATACTTCAAACACATGTTAGTAGTTCTCACCTATGAGTAGTGGGATTATAGATACATTCTATTTTTTTCTTTATATCTGTTTTTATTTCCTGAATTTCTTGCAATACCCATAATTACTGCCTGAAAAATGATTTTCAATAAGCAGTTATTGGAATGCATAATGAATATGATCAAGAAACATATTTTTTTAAAACATGAAATAATTTGTTGACAAAAAGAACGGACATAATCAAAGAAAAAATGGGGGATTCAAGAAAGAGATGACAAATTTTAATATTTTTTTAGAGATAAGGTCTCACTCGAGTGTAGCCTAAAACTTCTGGGCTCAAGTGGAACTCCTGCCTTAGCCTCCTGAGTAGCTGGGTCTATAGACATGTGCCACCACGCCGGGCTCCAAATGTGAATTTTATCTTAAAAAATAAACCAAACACTTCAGAAATAATGAAATAAATATTATGGACCATTCATGTACCATGAATCTCACATTGTTTTTCTAGGCACAGTAGCTAAAATCCGTTTCCTTTTTTCTGGAGTTTTCAGTGGAGATAGTTTGGGAGCAGTACATCAAAGTCAAGCCTACTTATTTAATTTCTTCATGTTTTTTTCGAAGTTCAGTCTCCCAGTGCTTATCCTTCCACTTTGGATCAATCCAATCACTACCATACTTAAGGGATATCATTTTATCCACAGAACACCAGACCCTGGATCCTTTGAATTCTATTTGTAAATTCTTAATGCCCCATTCTGCATAAATCTATCAGTACGCAACCTCACGTAGAAAGATATTTCCTAATCTCTAATACTCTGGACATTCCCAGTGAAAAACAAATGTTTTGGGAGTGTTATATTCACGTGCAATAATTTAAGAAATGCAATGTCTCAACTCAGTCTGCTGAAATATTTAATGTCCCATCTCCTGCCATCAAAGCACATCCCCGTGCAAGTATATTCTATTAATATAAATATTAAAGGATTAGTGTTTTGTTGCGATAATTGGCAGAGGTGTAGGCATCCTGTGCTTCACACTCTGTGTTTAATCTGTGTTTCATCTGTGACTTCAGGCCCCACTGTGATGAGGGTTGAAAACAACAGTCTGGTATTGAAAATAGGTGATGACAATTTTTCTGACCTTAGGTTTTCCTTAATGCTGTGCTGTGAAGCAGCACCGTGGAACAATCATTCCCAGTGATTTTTCTGCAGCGCAAGGATCCAGGAAAAATCAATGTGATCAAAATTTTGACCTCTAGCCTATTTCCTTTGTGGCTTCCAGATTGGGGACAAATATCTTCCTGGCCAAATTACAACAAATACTAAATGTCTCCAAATCGAAATGTGAAAAGCCTCTGTAGCTTAACCCTGGTCTCACCTAGCCCCTAAGAATATAAAACTAAAGTAGCCCAGGATTTTCCTCTGTCAACTATAAGACTTTAATCAATAGTTAATGTTGACTTGTCCATATATGAAGATAAATCATTGCTTCCTAGGCATGTGTTCAGAAATCCAAGCACTCTTATTTCAGTGGCATTCAACTGATCTACACAGCAAGAGGAAGATCTAGGAAATCAACATTCTTCCACAAGTCCCCCGTGCTTTGAGCTTTATATATGCTGTATTTACATCTCCAAATAGACTTATGTGGTAATTATTAATGTTTCTACTTTTAACAATGAGGAAACTATGGCTCAGATAGGTTACCTAACTTGTTTATGACCACATACATAATTAGTTGCAAAGACGAGATATGAACTCATATTTGTCTGGCTGCAAACCCACACCACTTTCATTGGAAGTATGTTGATTTTTGTTGTTTTTAATGGCCTTGAATCAAAACTAGAAAATTTGAAATTTCTGTTTTATCAAGTCATTTGCACCATAAGAGCAAATGTTCTCTCCTTTGATTGGATAATAATTGAAAAAGTAAAAGATGGCAAAGAATAATGAGTACAGATTTCTAGGTCTTGCTCCTATCACTTAACAATTTCTTTTTTATACAATAAATTTTTATTATATATATTTGAAGTTTACAATACAACATTTTGGGATACATACCAGATAGAAAATTGTTACTATAGTGAAACAGATGAACATATCTGTCATCTCACATAGTTATTTTTTGTGACAAGAGCAGCTAAAATCTGCATTAACAAAAATCCCCCAAACAATTAAATATTATTAACTATAGTGCTCATGTTGTATATATTAGATCTCTAGACTTGTTCATATCTGCTAATATCTGCTATTTTTTTTATCCTTTGACCCACATCTCTCCATTTCTCCCTTCTGGTAATCACTGTTTCATTTTCTATCTCTGTTTATTTGGCCTTTTTTTTTTATTCCACATATAAGTGAGATCATACAATATTTTTCTTTCTGTGTCTGGCTTATTTCACTTACGGATAATGTCCTCCAGGTCCATCCTGTGACAAATGGCAGGATCATTGTTTTAAAGACTGAATAATATTCCACTGTATATATACACTGTATTTTCTCCATTCATCTGTTGACAAACACTAAAGTTCTGTACCTTGGCTATTGTTAATAATGCTAGATGAACATAGGAGTGCAACTATCTTTACAAGATAGTGATTTCATCTTTTTTGTGCATATACCTAGAAGAAGGATTGTTGAGCCACATGATAATTCTATATTTAATTTCTTTAGGAACTTCCCTACTCTTTTCCATCATGGCTGGACCAATCTACATTTCCATAAACAGTGTATAAGGATTCCCTTTCCTTCACACTTTTGCCAGCATTGTTATCTTCTGTCTTTTTGATAATAGCCATCTTAATGGATGTGTGGTGATATCTCATAGTAGTTTTAATTTGCATTTTCCTGATACCAGTGATGTTGAATACCTTTTCATTTATCTGTTGTCATTTTTATTTCTTCTTTAGAGAAATGTCTTTTCAGGTCCTTTACCCATTTCTTGATTGGGTTATTTGCTTTTGTGCTATTGAGTCATGAGAGTTCTTTGTAAGTTTTAGATATTAACCCCTTATCAGATATGTGGTATTTTTTTGCACAATCCATACATTGCCTTTTCATTTTGTTGATCATTTCTTTTGCTGTGCAGAAGCTTTTTAGTTTGATATAGTCTCATTTATTTATATTTGCTTTTGTAGCCTGAGCTTTTGGTGTGATATCCAAAATATCATTGCCAAGGACAATGTTAAGGAACTTTTTCCATATGTTCTTTCTAGGAGTTTTATGGTTTCATGTCTTACATTTAGGATATTTATGTGTTTTCAGTGGACTTTTTTTGTGTGATCCTGTTTCCTGGAATGCAACTCCTAAAATCTTTAGAATCTCCAAAGTGATGTATTTTTGCATGCTAATTATTGACTAGTGGCTGGCAGCCCCTAGGTAAGCTTCAGGATGGGAGCTGGACATCAGAAAGACCAAGGCATAATTAGAGGATTGGGACTTTCAACCCCACCCCCAACCTCCTGGGAAGGGACAGGAATTGAAGATTAAGTTGATTACCAATGGCCAATAGTTTAATCTATCATATCTATGTAATGAAGCCTCCATAAAACACTCAAAGGACAGGGTTTGGAGAGCTTCTGGATAGCTGAATGTGGGGAGGTTCCTGGAGGGTTACATACCTAGAGAGGGCATGGAAGCTCCATACCCCTTCCCATACCTCTCCCTGTGCATCTCTTCATCTGTATCCTTTTTACTATCCTTTATAATAAGCTGGTAAATGTAAGTAAATGTTTCCCTGAGTTCTGTGAGCCACTTGAGAAAATTAATTAAACATCAGGAGGGGGCTGTGGGATCCTAATTTATAGACAGTTGGTCAGAATCACAAGTGAAACAACCTAGGGCTTGTGATTGGTATCTAAAATGGAGGGCTGTCTTGTGGGCCTGAGCCCTCACACAGTGAGATCTGATGCTGTCTCCAGGTAGGTAGCATCAGAATGGAATTGGATTGGAGGACAGTCAACTGGATTGGAGGACATCCATTTCTTTCTGAATGATCTGTCCATTACTGAGAGTGGGATGTTAAAGTCTCCTCTTATTATTGTTTTCTATTAATGTTTGCTTTATACACTTCAGTGCTCCAGTGTTGGGTGCATAGATAGCACTACAGAATTGATTTTTGCTTGTTGGTAGGAAGAAATTCCCACACATTTGGTCTCCTCTTTAATTTTTTTTGAAGAGCTTGAGTAGAATTGGTATTTTTCTTCTTTAAATGATTGCTAGAATTCAGCAGTGAAACAATGAAGTCCTGGGCTTTCTTTGATGGTAGACTTTTTACCACTTATTATTAGTTTGTTGGGATTTTCTAGCTCTTCGTGGATCAATTTTGTTAGGTTGTATGTGTCCAGAAATTTATTCATTTCTTCTAGTTTCCAAATTGTTGGCATGTAATTGTTCCTGGTAGTCTCTAATGATTCTTTGTGTTTCTGAGGTCTCAGTTGTTAGGTCTTCTTTTTTGTTTCTGATTTTATTTATTCGGGTCTTCTCTTTTTTTTTTCTTAGTATAGCTAAAGGTTTGTCAATTTTGTTTATCTTTTCAAAAACACCAACTTTTTGTGTCATTGATCTTTTGTATAGCTTTTTCAGTCTCAGTTTCACTTATTTCTGCTCTGATCTTTATTATAATATTTCTTTCCTTGTACTAATTTAAGGATTTAGTTTGTTTTTGTTTTTCTATTTCCTTCAGGTACACCATTAGATTGTTTATTTGAAGTCTTTGTACCTTTTTTATACAGGCATTTATTGCTATATATGTCCCTCTTAATACTGCTTTTATCATATCCTGTGAATATCTTTATTTGCTTCAAGAAATTTTTAAAATTTTCTTAATTTCTTCATTGACCCATTGGTCATTCAGGAGCATGTTGCATAATTTCCATGTGTTTGTGTATTTTTCAAAGTTCTTCTTGTTATTTATTTCTACTTTTATTCCATTATGGTCAGAAAAGACACTTAATATGATTTTCAGTTTTTTGAATTTGTTCAGACTTGTTTTGTGGCCTAAGATATGGTCTATTCTGGAGAATGTTCCATGTGCTGATGAAAAATTGTGTATTCTGTAGCAGTTGGGTAAAATGTTCTGTAAATGTCAGTTAGACCTCTTAAATGTGTGGGTTAATTCTACTGTTTCTTTGTTGATTTTCTAACTGAATGATCTGTCCATTACTGAGAATGGGTGTTAAAGTCTCCTATTATTATTGTATTGCTGAATATCTTTCTCTTTAGATCTATTAATGTTTGCTTTACACACTTGGGAACTTTGGTGTTGGATATACAGATATTTATAATTGTTATGTCCTCTCGCTAAATTGACCCTTTTATCATTACATAGTGACCTTTCTTACCTTTTTTTTAGTCCTTGATTTATAGTCTATTTTATTTAATATGAGTATAGCTACTCCTGCTCTGTTTTGGTTTCCAGTTGCATAAAACACCTTTTTTCATCCCTTCGCTTTCAGTCTATATGTGTCCTTATAGGTGAAGTGGGTTTCTTTATCCATTCAGCCACTCCATACCTTTTAATTGGAGAATTGAGACAATTTACATTCAATGTTATAATTGATAAGTAAGAATTTACTACTGCTATTTTGATGACTGTTTTCTGGTTGTCTTGAGATTCTTCTCTTCCTTCCTTTCTTTCTTACTGTCTTCCTTTGTGGTTAAGTGATTTTCTCTGGTACTATGTTTTAATTCATTGCTTTTTATTTTTAGTAAATCTATTATAGGTTTTTGTGCTGTGGTTACCATGAAGCTTATAAAAATATCTTATAGATATAACATGTTATTTTAAAGAGATGACAATTTATCTTCAATCACAAATAAAAGAATAGAAACAAAGGCAAAACACAGACACACACAATTTTATACTTTAACTCCATTTCCCTCAAATTTTGAAATTGTTATCTCAATTTATATATTTTTATATTAACTATCTCTTAATAGATTGTTAGAACTATTATTGTTTTTGATATATTTGTCATTTATACTAGAGTTATGAGTGGATTGCACACCACAATTATAATACTAGAATATTCTGGGTTTATCCAGGTACTTAATTTTACCAGTGGGTTTTATACTTTGAAAAGTTTCCTTTTTGCACATTAATGTTTTTTTTCTTTTAGGTTGATGAACTTTTTTTGACATTTCTTGTAAGATGGGTCTAGTGGTGATGAATTCTCTCAGCTTTTCTTTGTCTGAAAAAGGCTTTATCTCTGCTTCATATTTGAAGGATAATGTTGCCGGATATAATATTCTTGAATGACATTATTTTCCTTTGAACATTTTGAAAATGTCATTCTACTCCCTCCTACCTCGTATGGTTTCTGTTGAAAAGTCTGCTGCAGATGAATTAGAGCTCCTTTATATGTTATTTGCTTCTGTTCTCTTTCTGCTTTTAGGATCCTCTCTTTGTTCTTGATCTTTGAGAGTTTATTATAAGCCTTAGGGTAGTCTTATTTGGGTTGAATCTCTTTGGTGTTCCCAGACCTTTCTGTACCTGGATATTTATATGTTTTCCAAGTTTTGGAATGTTTTCTGTTATCATTTCTTTGAATAAGTTTTCTACCCCTTGCTCTCGCTTAGCTCCCTCTTGAACACCAATAATTCTTATATTTTGTCTTTTAAGGTAATTTTCTATGGCTTATAGGCAATCTTTGTTTCTTTTAATTTTATTTTTTCTTTTCTGACTCTGTATTTTCAAATAGCTGATCCTTGAGATCCCTGCTGTTTCCTGAACTTGGTTCATTCTGCTGTTGAGGACCTCTAATGAGTTCATTTTAGTAAATGTATTTCTGTTTCAAGATTTCTGTCATTTTTCTTTATTATTTCAATTTCTTTGTTAAATTTCTCACATAAATTTCTCTGCATTGCTTTTCCATGTTATGTTGGAGATCATTGAATTTCCTTAAAATTGCTATTTTGAATTCTTGGTCAGAGAGCTCACAAATTGCCGTCTTGTTAGGTCCAGTTACTGGATATTTGCTTTGTCCTTTTGGAGAGATCATGGTTCCCTGACTGCTGTTATTTCCTGTGGGTACATATCTCTGTCTTTGCATGGAAGGATTAGTTATTTATTCTGGTTTTATCTATCCAACTCCTTTTTGTTTTAATGGGATATATTTCTTTAGCAAATCTTTACTGCTAGGTTGTTGCCTCCTTTTTGGCTCTAGGTGGCATCTTAAGCCCAGGTTCACCTCTGCTCTAGTCAACGATCAGATGCTGCTTGTACAAAATGGGGGAGATCCCAATGGGATTATCCCAGCAATGTAGGAAACCTGCCTGGAGGTAGTACTGAGTTTTCTTAAAATATTATTTTGATTTTCTTTTCAGGCCATTTGTAAATTTCCATTTCTTTGGGGTCAGCTATTAGAAAATTAATGTATTCCTATGGCTGTATTATGTTTCCTTGCATTCTCATGTTTCTTGTATCTCTGCATTGGTATCTGTACATCTGGTGGAACTGTCATCTCTTCCAAACTTTACATTGTGTTTTTTGTAGGCAAAGACTTTTACTCACGAATGGGTCTTAGGGTGCCAGTTGAGAAGGGTACAGTGGCTCTGATTATAAGTGGATGCTGTGGTAAAGCCTCTATGCCAGCTTCTTCAGCTGTGACCAATATCAGTGATAATTGTGGGTGACTCAGTGGCCTCAGCTATAGGAGTTTGTGGTAGCAGTGGTGGCAGTTTGAGTTGTTAGCTTCTTCAGAGGCAAAGGCTTTGGGGGTCTTGTTCTCATTTTTCCCGCAATGGAAAGCCTCAGCTACAGAGAATCCTCTAGGTGTTGAATTTAATGCAAGCTATAAGCATTGCAACAATGCTGGGTTCCAGGGTATAGGTGCTCAGAGTAACTGTGAAGTCAGGGTCCTGGGCTTGGGGTCTTGCCAACCTACTATGGCACCTGGGACTTTGGACACAGGTTCACTCTGAGTCATGGGTAGATGCAGATTGCTCACAAAGCTGAGGTCCTTGACTCTGTCAGCTCAGGTGCTTTGTGAGGGGTAGAGCACAGCAGTTTGTCCATACAGGGTAAAGCACAGCTGCAATTTGGTTCAGGGATGGCAGGCCATCAGGTGGGGGTGATGCAGTGGTGATAAAATCTCAGGGCTAGAAGAGTGCAGTGGCTACTTACCCCTGGGGTATGTCACAATCCTGTGGTGGTTCCAGTTCCATGATGGTACAGCATAGTAACCTCACAGACCATAGGCTGTGATGCACAGTGCTGGCTTCTTCTATGGGGGAAGCACATCTATGTGGACTGCAGACAGCTTTCTTGGCTGAATTTATTACCTATGAGGACTGCAGGGGTCCCTATTGGCAAGAATTGTAGGTGACCATGGTAGTAATGGGGGCTGCTGGGTTACTCTTACTTACCTTTTCCTGATAGAGAGAAATTCCGCCTGATTCCAAGCTGGTCCAAACTGGGCGATGGGGTGGAAGAGATGCAGTATTTTCTTCCTTTATGTGCAATTCTGAGTTTTTATGCTCTATGGAATTTATACTAGTGTTTTGGTGGACTCTGGTACTTTCCTTTAGTTATTTTCATCAATATTGATGTTTATTTGCTGCTTCGGCTGTCTTTGTCAGAGAGATGAGTGCAAGGGGCTTCTAGTCAGCCATCTTGCTGATGTCACTCTCTTCTAACTATTTCTTAAAGTATTTATCAACTCATTCAACTTTTCTGAGTCTTAATTTTTCATCTATAATATAAGTATATGATCAAAATCTACGTCACTCAGCTACTTATATTGACTATGATAATATAAGTGCTTTTTAAACTGTAAAGCAGTACATAAAGATTTACATGTTTACTGATAGTTCATGATGGGTGTATTAGTTTCTTAGGGTTGCTGTAACAAAGTAACAAAAATTGAGTGGCTTAAAACAACAGAAATTTATTATGTCACAGTTTAGGGGTTATAATCCTTAAATCAGGGTGTTGATAGGGTCTTGTTCTCTCTGACATTTCTAGGGGAGAATCTTCCCTTGCATATTCTAGTTTCTGATATTTACCAGCAATCCATGGCATTTCTTGACTTGTGGATATATTACTCCAGTCACATGGCTGTTTTCTTCCTGTGTATCTTCACATTATCTGCCTCCCCCCGGCTGTGTCTATCTCTGTGTCTGAATTTCCCCTTTTTTTAAGTATTAGAATCCATCACAATGGCCTATTTTTAACTTGAATACATCTGTAAAGACTGTTTCCAAATATAGTCATATTCTGCATGGGTTAAGATTTCAACATGTATTTTTTTGGGGGGGGTGGCACAAAAGTCAACTCATAAGAATAAGGTAGTGCTAAAAGGAATGGTTAGTGAAGAGAATTAAAAAGAAATAAAAAGACAGTAAGAGCAGGTGGGACTCTACCCATACCTTTATATCAGACCAATAAAGGAAAATTCCTTATGACAATTCTCATTAATGATCAGGATTTCTATTTCCAGAATATTATTGGGTTGTCCTGTCCACATTCTATACCCTTCTAAAGCTGGAAGGCTCAGTAATTAAAAATAAGGAGTTTGAGACCTCTGAGGACTCCAAAATTTTTTCAGATACATCACAAAGTTGCTAAGATAATGTGATTTTATATTTGGACCCCACACAAAGATCTCCCTGGTAAATGAGGCAGTTATTCAATTTGGAGATGGGCCTGCAGTAACCTATCATTACAATTTAAGTCAGCATTTCTCAAAGTGTGCTTTTCAAACCAGCAGCTTCAAAACTTATTAGACATGCAGATTCTCATGTCTCACCCCAGAACCTCTGAATCAGAAACTGTGGGGATGAAGCCCACAATCCAAGTTTAACATGTCCTTCAGGTGATTATGATGCATGTTCAAGTTTGAGAATCACAGAATTAAGTCCTTATTAGTAAGTGTTATACAACTGATGCATCTGTTTAATGAAGATTTATGAAATATATGCTTGTCCTTTTATCTGCCCTAGAGCTTCTGAATTAGAAAATCTGAGTAGGACATGAGAATTGATTTGAAAAACCTCCACATGTAATGAACACTTCTGGTTTAGCACCATCCAAAGTCTGCAGAATGGAACCAGGGTCAGGCCTGACTCAGTAATTTTAAATGACACATAAGGCCCCGTGGAAGCTGAAGGTCTCTGGTGTGCTTGGTGCTGTCCTTGGTGCTGATTTAGCTCTGCTGGAGGCTTCCTGCTTAGAGTCTGTTTATGGATTGTACCAAGTTCTGTGCGCTGACATTACGGAAGTGCTTGTTGATATTTACCTGGACTGATGTTCCTGACTCAGAGCTTTCATTTCAAATATTTTGGCAGGCTTATCCTTGATTGAGTTAATTCTAGGTGGTGCTTGCCACCAAACAGAAGTAGACCTAATTTAAGAGTAATGGTGAGTGTTAAAGTGATTATATTGCTTAAAATCACAATTCTTATTAAAAAACCTAGGAATAAACAAGTGAAAAATGGGACATATGAGAATAACCCTGTGGGTATGTAACAACAATTAGAAACCCGGGCCACAACCTTGGGACTGGGACTAAGAAAGATGTGGTTTTAAAAGTTCATTGAATAATTTTAATGTGCACCATCAGTTAACAAATAATTACTGACTGCTGAGTATGGGTCAAGCTTTCCTGGAATTTGAGGTTTGTCTATGCAAAGGAAGAATCATTTTCACGTAGATTTGCACTGTAATTGGGAGTTTTTCAGCACAGACATGTATATACACTGTCCTTTTTTTTCTTCTCTTTCCTGGTGTTTTGTTTTTGATGAGAAATTTGACAGACAAAGTAGATTTGGTTCCTGCTGTTGGATTCTTAGAGATGAGGACAACTGAAGACAGCTGAAAGATATCTGCTAATTCAGAACAGGACAATTATCTCAACACAGCTCTCAGCTTCCCTTAGCTCTCAGGCAAGAACTCACCTGTCATGTTATTTTTGGAAGCAAGTTTTCAACTGTGTTCATAAAATTAAATATTTTACCAGTGTGTATTAAATCATACAGCTTTGTCATTAATAGGTATAACAAACATGAGTGCATTGTAAATCCAGGGCTTAAATCTCAAATCCCAGAGCTCTTTTTGTTAGATACAGAGCAATGAAACCGGGATGTATCTTTGGCTGCCATGGTCATAGGAAATGGCTTGAACCTTTTAAAGTTTATTCACTGGAACTTCTGTTAAACTGATTAAATAGTCTCAGACATAGTAGGAAGCTAAACTTCTTTCAAAATATCTCAGTTTATCACCATACAACCTTAGCAGACCTATTTGCAGCTTTACAAAGAGCTGCAACTACAGCTACATTGAATTTAACAAGGTGTCTCTTTCTAGGAACATCAGCCCCAGTAACTTATGCTAATTGAAAACAGAAGAGAGGAAGTGCTATTAACGATATGGCACTGGATGCCTGAGAAGTCAGGCTGAAAAAGACACCAGATTCTGGTGTCCAGATTCTGGAATTCCATTACTTCTCAGTTTCAGGAATACAAAGATATGGTATTAACACTGCTTTTGAAAAGCCATCTAAAAATAATTTCCTTACATTCCAAACACAATGAGCTCTTACTGTGGCATCGCCTTAAGGCATCTGAAGGTGGGGAGGAATTGAGCCTTGCTGGTTGTTATAAATTTTCCAGCCTCTTAAAACAGATGCTTTTGCCTTACCATCTTTCATCTCTTCCACTCTTGCCTGGGTTTTAAACTCTTGTAACCATAGTTTAAACTACTAACTGGATTTGCTGGTTGGCAGGCCTAACCATTCATTACATAAAGTGTGCCAAACCAGGGCTTAGAAAAAGCCTGTTATTTGATGCAACACTTTCCCAGATGTGTTCAATAGGTAATAAATAAGTGAAGACTACCTAGGTACAAAATTGGTATTTTGACATAATCTTATCAAATTACTTGTTTTGTATGCCTTTTCTATTGAGGTCACGATGTCAGAATGTTTGGATAAGGGAAATGTAGCTTTATCATTCAGCAGGGTCTTGCAAATCTGTTATATATTATTGGACCAAAAACCTGAAATTCAATAGCTACAGCAATCTAAGTAATATTCTTTCCTATCCCCTTTCCTCTAGGAAAGCAAAAGGGGAAGAAATAAAGGAACACAGTGAAATGCATTCCTCTTTCCTCTCTTACTTGAATCTGGTAAGATGCTCAAAACATTTCTATTTAGTTGCTTTTGAAATCATTTCTTTTAATCCAAGCCAGCTGTTTTCTCTGAAGAGCAGCCTGGAAAAGAAATATTGTTTGGATAATCCTTTCCCAAGCCCGTACATTCTTGGGGTTAGAACTGACTGAACCGATGAATGATTTACACTCCTGTTTATTCCAAGAGCTTTATAGTTTCCCATTAGTCTCTTCCCCAGACCCTAAAGGGTTTCTTGAGCAGCGGCACACTCACAGAGCACACAGCTAATCTAATCATGTTTAAACTAATAGACATTTTTAAAACAGGAAAATATTTGTTAGAATCTTCCCCGTTTTTGATAAAATTAGGGAGAGAATCCCACAATAGAACCTACTATGTATTGCTTATTTTTTATTATATTTAAACACTCTAATTGCTTCTCTCAGAGTGAATCAAATCCCCTAATTATAAATAATTAATGTTTCTCTAGAGCAATGCTAAATCGAGTCCTCATCTGGAGATACAAACATGCAGTAGCACCTAGTAAAACATATGCCTTAATATCATTTCTAAATCAAAGCCAAAGTGAAATCTCCAGAGAATTCAGACCTCAGGGAGATATACGATATGAGTGGATGGCCTAGAAAGAAGAAAGGAGAGATGGAATTTTTTCTTGCGTGGATCTGTCTACATGAGACTCACTAGTGCAAATTTCTCCAACAATGCAGCAAAATCAACATCTATATAATCTTCAAAATTTGTATTTAAATATGTAGCATATTACATATGACTTCTGTAGCTCATGGTAATTTTGTATATAGAAAATTGCAATATACCTTATATTCAATTTAGATAATTTCCCAGAACCAGCTGTCTAAAATTAATCTAACAGAATTCTTTCTTACCTGACAGGGGTGAGGTCCTTCCTCAATATCTTGTGTCTGACCTGCACTTTTCACTCCGAAGCACTGATTCATGGAAGGAAAAGCAGAACAGCAAAACCATGGCCATTACTTCTAGATTTTGAAAAATATGTACGTACCAAAGAGCAAATTACTAGCATGTTTTCAGGTTAAATCAAACACTGGACAGCTAGAGTTGTAAAAAGGGTAATAAAGTTTTTATAACAAGCAATAAATACAAATCTCTGTTAGGACTGATTGAAGAAGACAGTTCTTCGTTGCTGATATTTGCTTTATTTCTGGCTCCCCCGTCTCCTCCCTACAATTACATGGAGGAGATGCTTTGCTTTGTATTTAGAATGATCAAGGGCAATTCTCCTGTCGGCGGCTCGCTGCTAGGTGGGAAGTTATTAGCTGCAACTTTATATTGCAGGGTGGGTCAGAGGGAGATTTTTAAGCTTTTGTGGGTAGTTGTTAAACCTTCCACTTACTTAATAAGCTACAGTAAGTCTGTAACTACAGGTGAAAAATGTAGTGCTTACTCTTTAAGAACCTAAAGCTTTTTTTCAGTCATCCATCCAGTCATTAATCCATTCCTAATACTAGACATACTAAGTGCTAGGAAAATGGTACTAAAAAGTGTTAGGAATTGAGGCTACAGTATGAACACGATAGACAATTTCTGCTTTTATGGAGCTTAGAGATTTGTTCATTTATTCCTGTATTCACTCATTCATTTAACAAATGCAGTTGACCCCTGAACAACCTGGGGGTCGGGTGCTGACCTCTCAAGTAGTCAAAAATCTGCATATAACTTTTGACTCTGCCAAAACTTAATTACTAATAGCCTACTCTTAACCAGAAGCCTTACCAAAAACATAAAGTGGGTTAACACACTTTTGTATGTTACATGTATTATATACTGTAATCTTACAAAAAAAGTAAGCTAGGGAAAAGAAAATGTTATTAAAAAATAATAAAGAGGAGAAAATATATTTACTATTCATTAAGTGGAAGTGGATCATCGTAAAGGTTTTCATCCTAGTTGCCTTTATGTTGAGTAGACTGAAGAAGAAGAAAAATAGGAGGGGTTGGTCTTGCCGTCTCAGGGGAGGCAAGAGAGGCCGGCACTCAGAGTTTAACTTTTATTGAAAAGTATTTATGTATGAGTGGACCTGTGTAATTTGAACCTGTGTTGTCCAAGGGTCAATTGTCATTATAGAGAATTTACCTTGTGTCAGGAATTTTTTCTAGGTATGGGAGGTATGAAAATACATGCAGTAGTTCTTATATTCTCATGGGAGGTAATATACTACTCTACTAATTCTTGTTGAATATCCCTTGTGTAGCCATACTATATCTATCCTTCTGTTTAGACTCATATTTGCTTGAAAGGCAGAAGAATATAAATATGTGGATAAGTATTAGTATTAATTTATCATCCAGGGTTTAACCTTAGAGAAGTTAGGTTAGGATTTTCCAAGGATCCTAGGAAATCAATTCTGCCTTCTCCAAAAGAATTTAAGCAGTGTTATTTTCAAAACTGGGACTCAGTTAATTCCAGAATTCTGGTGGCTATCCATAATGGACTAGAAAAACTAGTGAAAGCTGTCAGCCTAATTTCCTACAGATTTAGTAAAAGCTTCCTGGGATTCTCCTCTGTTTACAAAATAATGAGTGAAACTTTCACTATATTAAATGTTGCTTCTCAATTGACAAAATGGCCAAATATCTTGGATTTTCCTAATGCCTTTCTTAATCTGATGAGTCAAAAAAATTGAGATACTCTTTTCTCTAGTAGATAAATCTAAGAATTACACTAAAAATTTCACAAATTTTATAATTAAAGCTAAAGGGTAAGGTTGCACATTTTTAATTTGTTGGTATATTTAGCCTCAAAATAGTTTGCTGTCCATGGATACAATTTTTTGTTGTTGATACAGGAAACATGTATGTTGTGGTTAGGGATTACTCGACTTCAAAGATAAACTCACTCAAACGATGCTGAACATAAATTGAAAATATATTGCAAAGATACAAGGGAAGCTCAGAGGATGCAGGAGGTGGAAGACATCTGACCCAGAATGTAGCATGCTCTCATTTTCCCTCTTTCAGTGTCCCATGATCTCTTGCTTTATTTTTTTCTGTTTGTCTTTTACATTTTCTCTCTCTAAACTGACTTTCTCTCCTTTGTTATATACTTGGGATGCAAAGACAACCCCAACTCTTTACCTGTCCTCATGGCTTCAGCACTTCTGATCAACTGGCCAGTGTCCCTGGATAACGATTTCAAATTCCTAGTCTGGAGAATCTGATTGATTTAGCTTAGCCAATTGATTTACTCTGTCTAATCTGATAATACCCTATCACTCATGTTCAGAGACTGAGCATTTTTCCTAGGTCTGTACAATCCATGAATTTATTTCCCACTAAAATATCCCCAATGGACAATAACCTTAAAGTTCTTTCTTTGAACTTATTCCCTTTACATATAATAATTTTTATTTTTATGTAGATATTTGTCCATTCTGAATTCATGCAAATTATACTATTTCAAATGAAAAAGAAAAATTAAATTTTAAAAATAATTAAAGTCTGCTATGAGTCAATGATAATACATTACTTTGAGCAAGTTTGCTTTCCTGCTAAAATGAAGCATTTTTTTATTATCTACCATCTCATCACTTACTCTGTGAATATCTTTAATGGTGAATTATAACTTAACACATTTTAGTTTAATGTATTTTTGTCTAAAGTTTTTTTCTTTAACAGTTTCATCAGCTTTAATTAATTGCCCTTTATTAATTAATTTTAAACTTTTGATCAGATAATGTTAAGCTCTCAAATGATATCTGGTTCATTGAAACCAGTCAAGCAAAGAGGAACTTGAAGAATAACTATTCCATTGCACACAGATTAGGTTCATAAATATATCTATCCTTTATCCTATTACTGGATTTAATAATTTTCTCTTTCTCCAACTTTTTCCAATTGTAATTCAATCTGCACACTTCAGCAAGAATTGTTCTAAAATAAAGATCTTATAACATTTTTTTCTCTTGGAAAATACCACCTATTTTGCTGAAAGGATAAAGCCCAATAACCTCCTTAGGCTGGACCAAGATCATCACAGACTATTTCCAAACTAATCTTCTAACCTTCTCTTCTGTCATTCCTGTTCTGGATCCTATAATACAGCTAGACTATTATTTCCCAAATATGCTATGCTATTTTATACTCTGCCTGAGATAGCCTTCCTTCTAATTTACTCCATCTGGTGAAATCCTCTCTCCTACCATCTTACCTAGCAGGGTGTAGCTAAAATTTCGAGTCTTTGAGAAGCTTTTCCTGATTGCTTTATGCAAAGTTATTCACTTCCCAATTAAAGTAACAGTAATTGTGTATTATACTTGATTATATGCTTGGGACCTGGACTAAATTTTGATCTACTCTGAGGGCAGTGATCTACTTGGAAGTATTTCATCTTTAGCATCTAGCACAAGGTGTGCATGTGCTCAGTAAATGTTAACCCAAATATGTGCATAAATAGATAGATGAACATAATAAATGAACAGATGTATGCATGAATCAACAAATGAATGAATGAATGGTTCCATTGAAGATCACCTAGTGTGCTTTGGCAAGGCACCTGGAGTTTTTGGAGGGTTCTAAATTTTAATGGGTAAAGAGGTTATTAAACTATTCTTACCGTTATTCCTATAATATAGTTCTTGATATAGTATAATACTATTTTCTCGATAAAGTCATTAGGTTAGGCTTTTCAATTTCTTTGCTAATCTCCATTTAATTATTTGGTTTGTTGTTTTGTTTTCTTAGGCATAATTGAAAGGAGACTGAGGTCCTTTAGTTCGACCATGTTCTATAACATAGTATTTGTATTAGTAGAATAGCACTATTTTAGACTTTCTTATATATTTCTGACTTTAAAAATTCAGGAATAGTCTCACTTTTTAATTTGCTTATTGTTCTTTCAAAAATTGAGTTCTCATATTTTTAAAAATATTTAATCCTATATTTCCTTGATTATTTATATGATAAAGAGCACAATTCACCAAACTCTCAAAATCACCAAGAAAAAAATTATCATATGTTCATGGGCCCATGAAAATTTACCTATATAATTTCATTTTAGTCCATTATAAAACCAATGGATTTGGGTGATGTAAGCAAGCTGGTGGCCTTTGCAATGCTTCAAGTCACAATGTAGTTTAGAATTAATGTCAATCATATAGCCAGTTGGATAGTTTTGCAATGTACACAGGTCGTCATGATGGTCTAATGACCTAATTAGTTCATTCATTTCAGTGGATAATCATTGTTTTGGATAATGTTATTATATTTTCATTGCAAGGTCACCTGTAGTATCCATGATTAGAGCCAAGGAAAATCATGGTTCATTTATAATCCTATGTATATTTCATCAACTTCCAACTCTTTTTATTAAACTTCTAGTTTTCATAGGCTCTGCTAATCTTGACTAGTTGAACTTTTAAAATATTCAAAGAATTGTTCATATTATCTCTTTTCCTTCCCTCACTGAATTTCTGTGCCAAAATTTTAATGGCAAAATAATGCACCATTCCTCATTCTGGAGTGTTTATGCAAAAATGATTGATTATAAGAGGTCAATCCTGATATCAGATACTTTACAAGTTAGTTGGGGAACTGGACCACCACCAAATAACCATGATATCTCTATAAGGGAGGATAAAACAATGGCTTATGAGACCATGGAAAATGAAAAGAGTTTTGGTTCTGAGAAATAAAGTAGTCTTTATATTACAGGTGATGGATGAGAGCTACATTTATTAAGAACCTACTATGTGCTTGTCATGGAGAGAACACTCTGCATAAACCAATGTATTCATTCTTCACAACATTTCTGTGAGGTATGAATTATCATTCTCATTTTCTAGGTAAGAAAACAGATTTGTAGAAGGTAAGCAATCCAATTCAGATCACACAATATAAAAGACAGAATTGGATTTGAATTCACAACGATAGGATGCACAAACCTTCAAAGCCGCAAACGACAGGCCCTCCAAGAAGAGACAAAATTTTAACTGTCAAAGACAGCAGTGGAGGAGAATATATGTGGACATGTTCACATGTTTTACTAATTACCTGGAGGCTTTACTCTCTGTTGACTTTTTTGGAGGTAGAATGGTATAGAAACTACAAACATGAGGTTTGGAGTAGTATCATCTAAGCTCAAACCTTGGTTTCATTACATACTAATATTTGAAGTCTAGGCAACTTACTTAAGTGTTCTGAGCCTCAAGTTCCATATGGATAAAATGACACTACAGTGGTGATAAAGATTGAATGAAATGTTAGCATAGTTCTTACACAGTGGTGAATGCAGTGGTTCACATCTGTAATCCCAGCACTTTGGAAGGCCAAGGTGGGAGGATCGCTTGAGCCCTTGAGCCTGAGAGGTCAAAGCTGCAGTGAGCTGTGATCATGCCATTGCATCCCAGCCTGGGTGACAGAGTGAGAACCTCTGGTGTTTATTAGTGTTATTATCAATCTCTAGGTACAGGTTTGAAAATTTTAAGTGTAGTGATCAGAGTTGCGTGGCCATGATAATATGGTTGGACCTTGATTTCCTGTGACCTGTTTTTCATCAAGTACCTATATATTCAGAACACATGCAATTCATTGAAATCTAGTCTCACTTGCTAAAAACAGTTGTCTCTGGGCTTCTCTTCTCTCAAGAATATATAAAAAGAGAAAAATAAATTGAGGAAAGTATAGAAAATCTTCTTAGTCCTATTATTATTGGAATACTCTGGCTGCATGTCAGCTGATCACAAATGAACACAAAACACTGGAAAAGCCAGTAGAATATGTTTTTGAAGAATGTAAATACATAAGCTCTCAGCCATAAACCAAGAAAAAACTCAAAAATCTACACCCCATAGATTGCATCTCTGTCCCTGTGTTTATATGCACAGATGCATGTGGTTAAAAATATCCAAATGTGGCAAAAGAATTTTTCATAAAGGAGACACTGGAAGTGAATCATCAATACATGTTTTATAATTAATTGCACATTAAAACTAGCATAATGTTCATTGCAGTTAAATTGCCAAATTATTGTGTTGCATAAATTATAATTTTTTCTTTCCCCTTATTTTTGCCTATAAAATTTTTATAAGAATCATGTAAACTAATACCATAGCTCATAACCTCATAATATCCTGAGTTAATGCCAATAACCTAAAAAGCTCTATTGATTCTTGAACATTTATTGCATATTCTTTTTTCTCTCACTCTCTCTTTCTCTCTCTCTCTTTCTCCTCTGTATGTAGGATATTCATACATTGACTCTTCGGACTTTGTAGCTTCTAATCAAGATTGTGAAATAACTTTAACTGAGGCTGCCCTTCCAGGCACTTCGCCTTAATTACCCTCTCCCTGTATAAATCACAGCTTTCTGCCTGTCATTTTTCAAGGTCCTGCTGTGAATCTAAACCAGGTGACTATGTGGAGATGTTGGAAAGCAAAGTGACAGAACACACCTGAGCTTTCATTTTGCTCAGGGCAGTGATTATTAATGTGAGAAATCCGGAGTGATGTGAAGTGGCCAGAGTTTCAGCAGAATTTATTGCTTACAGCTTTAGGGTCCCCTGGCCTTTACCAGCTGTTCCACACCTGGACGTGGAGAACAGAAACATCCCTCTTCAATTTATCTTTCCTAGACTTGTTGCTTATGGGACTCAGATGCCAGGTGACAAGGCTGGGAAGCAGCAGTGAGAGTCTCCACCTGCATAACCCTGGATTCCCCAAAGAGCTCTTGTTCTCACTCTGGTACAGACACAGCTTTCAATAGTGTGTAAGCTTTAAGTCTAGGGGAAAAGTGGACTTACATATATATAAACTCATTTTTCTAGTGTATGATCTTTATTCTAATCTGGGACAAACTGATTAAGTGAGCAGGACATTGGAGTCTCCTGAAGGGTTCAAGGACTCTGTCTTTGATGGTGCATGAGTGTGGCAAGCATTTCTTTATTGAAAGCCTTTTGTTGAGTTGCTGGAGTCCTGGAGGCATTCCCTAGGCCCTGAAATACCATAAGCTTCATGACTGTTCTCTTCCTAAAATTATACTGGTTGGCACGTATTAGGCACTACAAAAGGTAGTTCAGTGAATGAACAAAAGAATGAATGGATAAATATCACCTCTGTGATCCAAGAGGCACTGTATTTTTGTGTTTAAAAGCACAGGATTTGGAGGGAAAAGACCCAGCTTCTGAGCATGGTTCTGCCACTTATTACCTATGTGACCAAAGGCAAATCCCTTAAACTCTAAGTTTCAGTTTCTTCATCTGTAAAATGAGGATGATAATAGCTACCTCATATAGCTGTTTTGAGGATTATATGAGAAAATGTATGTATAAACAGGGTGGATTTCATCTCCTTTGCTTTCTGACACCTGACACTTACCTAGGCTACAAAGGAGACTAGTTTTTCATAATAGAATACAGGAATATGCTAGTTAGAGGCTAATCTTGGCCAAATTAAAGGTATGATTTTCTTTTATGTAATAAACTGGTAACCATCCTCTGTTGAGGGTTCTTCCCATTTTTTTATTACCTTCTCAGAATCTAGAGTCCCATCCAGAGGGGAAGTCCACAGAAACAACTGTCTTATTTATGGTCCCCAAGATAATTCCTTTTAAGAGCTCCTTAAGCAAAAACTATAAGGATAATATTCTTTCTTCCTTTGGTCAAAAGACTGTCACCTAAATTAAATAAAATGTGTTAAAACTTACATTTAAAGGAAAATGATGCAGTGCCTTCATAATGCAGAGCAGAAATAATACAATGTCAGAAACAAAAATTAGAATTTTTGCAATATAATTATAGAAAATTGGAAGCCAGTCCTGATTCTTGGATGTTCTTCCAAAAATATGAATTGCGTCCAGGTAGCCCTACAAAGGGAAGAACCCATGGCAGCTGAAGTGACAGGATACACATTTTAGTCTCTGTTCTTGCTGTTATTCCTGTCGGTCTTGCTGGAAGAATTTTGTCTCTCCCCTCTCTGGAGGAGAAGAATGCAGCACTTTTCGGAGACACTCAGGGACTGGGGCGATGTCCCCTTACCTTCTCCTGGTATCAATGGGTCCTTCAGAAAACCTGTACTTTTCCAGAGGGTATAAATTCTCTCCTTTTATACCTACTGAGTCTAGGCAAAATGGTAGCTAGCATTAAGGCTAATATTTTTTTTATTCTCTTTATCTAGATGTTTTCTCTGAGAAAAGACCCAGATGCTTAGGTAGAATATAACCAATTCTTAATTTCACCATCAGAATTAGGAAATTAATCTCCAGGCAGAATATTACAATGCCTGACAACTTGTACAGACAGCTTAGCCTAAGAAGAAAAGATGTCCATTGGCAGGTAGAGGGAGAAAGGATGGAGGAATATGGGAAAGCAATTTGCAGACCCTGAATGAGGAGGAGAAGGAGTTAGTCCAAGGGGGAGTGGAGGTTCCATATTGATTAAAAGAAAGTGTAGGAAAACCATTCTGGAATTTTATGCCACTGTGGACTCTATATGGTTAGAACATGACACCCAAACTCCTAAAAAGCTGACATTTTGTATAATATTCCTCCCTTCCTTCCTTATCTTTTTTCTTTCTTCTTTTCTTCTCTCCTCTCTTCTCCTCTCCTTTCTTTTTCTTCTCTCTTCTCTTCTTCCCTTCCCTTCTCTACCCTTCCCTTCCCTTCTCTCTGTCTCCCTCTCTCGCCCACACAAACAAACTGAAAACACAACCATACACAAAAAGCACATGTAATCAATAATAATTATTTGAACAGGAGACATTGAATGCTCAGGCAGTGCACTGTTAGTGCTAATGGCTTTAACTTACTCCCTTGCTAAGCAAGAAGATGCTTGACACAAGCTAAGTTCACTAAGGAATAACTTTTCTGGACATCTCAGCCAGCTGGAAGGCTTTTTGTCCTCATAATTGATTTTAAGCACCATTGCTTCTTACTGGCAACACAATTGCTCCCTGCTGAAACACATGAAAAGAAAATCATACATCTAATCACTTGTATTCAGGGCATTGCTTCTCCTTATCTCGACTGTGAATATGTAGCCTGCAGAGAGATCATGTGGCGGGGGGGTGACCTGAAATCTTCTCAGTGTATTCAGTTGTCCAGCATTTTTTTTTTTTTGATCTGGTGAAATGATGACTTAGACACGGCATCAATAACACATTTCTTAGATTTGGTTTCTGTAGCATTGGAATGGCACATTTCGTGCTGCTTTACAATGGAGGCATGGAGACTTGGCTAAAATTTAGCTCCTTTTGTAGATAAGGCAAGAAGCTATCTATCTCCTTTTCACTACTAAAATCAACATTTACAAATCAGTATGTCTTTTTATTTTTAACATTACTATGCTTGTATTTTAACAGTAACTTCCTGGTGATACCTTTGGATACCTTAAATCCGACAGGGAAAACTATGAGTTCTCCCTCAGAGAATAAGTTCAGCATTTTCACTCTCTTCCTTCCCTTTAGATACAGAGAGATTAAAGGCAGATAATTAATTCATCAAACACATCTGAAAATATTTTCTGATTCAAATTGAAACAAGGGTAAAATGATTCTTATATTGTATGAATTAATTGAATTAATAATGAAATAAGCTTAATTTAGAATTATGCAGGCTGCTCTTTCAAGAATCCCCGTTTCAGCACTCTGCAAGCTTCTTGGTTATTAAAAACACAGCTTTAGGAAAGATCCGTCTTTGAAGTTGCGATCTCTGGACTCAGACTTGGATCTTGAGTATGTCAACCCTCAATCTCAGGGTACTTTAGGAGGATCATTCAAAAAGACAAACCGAGAGATAGAACTCATTAAAAATAACTTTAAGATTGGAAATTTGCACTTGCACAAAGTAAAACCAAATGTGCTACATGATCCTTTATGAAATGGAAAGGTCAAGAAGGAGTTGTGGTAATGGAAAGTATCTCAAATGGCTTATGGGCTGCCAAGTTCACTGAGGAAATACTAGAGGAGGAGCAAGAACACCAGGTTATGTAAACCCCTTTCGTGATTAGACTCTTTTCTGCTATGAAGTTAGAAATCCCTCCCCTACCAGTTACACAAGGTAGGAAGTTCCACCAGGGCTGGGGTCACGTCTGTGTTTGCTCACCTTGGTATCCAAGCCATTAGTAACTAGCACTGCAAATGCACAGAGTAATGCTCAACGAATGTTTACCGAATGAATAAGTCAAAGTAGAGAGCTGCACGAAGATGAAGCTTCCTTCCTCTCATCTTTGCTTCTGAAATATCAGACTGGAACAGTCTTTCCCTTCCTGAAGTCACACTCAGTTTCAGCTCACTGTGGCTTTGCTCCAGCTATTTTATTTGTAAAAATATCCTCTCTCTTTTTTTCTCTGTGAAGCAAAATGTTAGTTATCCTCGATGGTTTGACTCAAATTTCAATTGTTCCATAAAGTTGCACCTGTGCCCTCCACCATCTGTTGGTCTCTTTCATTAATAAATTTTGTTCAGATTTTGATTAGAGGAACACATGATTTAAGTAAGGAGGACAGGACACATTTTAAGTGCCAGATTAATATGCATTTGTTGATTAATCTTTGACATATCCTATACCTATAAAATTTTCTTCATTCATCAATTTATGCATCTGTTTATTTATTCTTGTAGAATACAAACACAATAAAAGCTGTGACTTTGTTCTGTTGTATTGCCAGGATCTAGAAAAGTGTTTGGCACATTAGTAGGTGCTCAATAATATACATTGATCAAATTATTGAGAATTTCAACATGGTCCCAGTTCCTATAGTTTACTGTCTAGTTGGGGGTACAGGTAAGTAAACATGCATTTATAGTGTAATATATTGAGTGTTACCATGAGGAAAGTAGGAGCTATGGGAGACGACTGTAGTGATACCTGAATGAGGTGAAGCAGGCATCAGCAACGTGTGAGAGTAGGACCATGATCACTGCCATGAGATCAGAACAAACACAAAGAATTACACGAAGGGGAAAGGTGATAAGAAAATTATTCTCAGCAGAAAAGACAGAATGTAAAAATGCAAGAGAGCATAGTGCATTTGAGAGACTAGAAGCAGCTCATCATGGCTGAAACGGGGAATGTGTTGAACAGGAGTTGCAGAAGCAATGAGACATGAAGCTGGAAGGTGCAAAGGGACCAGATGATGAAGGGGTTTGTGAGACAATAAATTTGAGCTTCATTCAACGCCAATGGAGAGGCATTGAATGATTTCAAACAACTGAAATAGGTGGCTACCATCTCCCTTTCCAGAAATGCAGATACTGTAATTCTCTTGTTACTGCCATGGCATTTTGTATAGCTGAATTTTCACATTGAAATTTAAAATCATGCTCAACATCTCTAATTATTAGAGAAATGCAAATCAAAAACACAATGAGATATCACCTAACCCCAGTGAGATTGGCCGCTATCAAAAAATCACAAAACAACAAATGTTGGCGAGGATGTGGAGAGACAGGAACACTCTTACACTGCTGGTGGGACTGCAAATTAGTGCAACCTCTGTGGAAAAGAATTTGGAGATGCCTCAGAGAGCTAAAAATAGAAATACCGTTCGATCCAGCAATAGTGCTATTAGGCATCTACCCAAAAGAGCACAAAACATTCTACTATAAAGACATCTGCACTCGAATGTTCATGGCAGCACAATTCACTATTGCAAGAATGTGGAAACAACCCAAGTGCCCGTCAATCC